>JAZGTJ010000917.1:54859-72202 GCA_036877575.1 Botia almorhae
ATATATGTGTATTTCTCTTTTAATTAGCTGTCCAAACTAAAGAAATGGGCGTATTGAATTATCCATCAAAAGTTTTGTTCTTTAATATCTGTCTTTATTTTTTAATCAACAGTAAGAGGGTGCCTGTGAGAGAACTCATAAGTCATGCTAGTGATGTTAAGGTGAGCATCTAGCAAAGGGTTAATAGTGGACAATTACAGGTTTCTAAAATCAAAAGAATGTCAATGAATTTTTAATAAGTGCAATAATGACATATCTTTCTGCATTCTGTTGCTAATGACATTTCAAGTTCCTACACATGATATTGCTGGAGAACTAACATGTTCCATGTTTAAAGCAGTTTGTTTGGATGGAAAGTGAGAAACATTAACCAGATTTCTTCCTCATTCTCACTCGTATGTTTTTGGCACAAGGTCAAATGGCTGCAAGGTGTTAATGCAGCTGTGTAACTTTAATTGTTGGTAGTTTTTTGAATCTCACCTGTGGAGGTTGGCCATTTATTAGCAAGTCTTAAATGAAACTTTTTATTCTGACCCTCTTTCCAAAATTCTTTTTTTATTTAGAGTTTTTTATATAGAGTTCTTTTTATTTCATTTCCTGTCTTGTTTAAGAACCCGTCCTCGGATCCCACCACCATAACACGTTGAACAAAACCAAGCAAATAATCATTTAAACCTTTTATTTTCTCAGCGCTGACCTTTTATTTCTTTATGGCATCAGTAATGTAATTGATCTGAGCTCAAATCAAGCTTCTCTCTTTCCTTTCCAGTGACTGATCTCAGTTCAGCTCTCTCTGGTTTTTACATTTCTCAGTTTGGTCATGTGAAGGTCAAATGTTGAAGGCGTCACACCTCTTTCTATTTCAGCATTTTCTGACATGAATGCTGATCTCGGAGGATCCTCCTCTCTTTTTCCCCGTCTGCACCACCTCCATTACTGAAACAAAACCTCTGAGCACTGGCTGTGTTAAGCCATTCTTCTGTATTATAGTATTGCTGATGTTTATTGAATAGAGAGAGAGAGTGAGAGAGAGTGAAAGGGTAAGAATGTGCTTTCCATCTCCAGACCAGTTTCCATCAGCTGCTTTCATGAATGTCTGATGAGATCCCAATAAAAGAATGGCCAGATCATGGCTGTTTGACTTCATTTGCAAGATCTGAATTGCATTGAATTAGTTAAGTGGCATAATGTAATAAGCAAAGATTTAGCCCTGGCACAGTGTTAGTTAGTAGTTGGCTTGTTGGTTGATAGTTTTGGTTAGTTGGTTGGTTGGTGCCAGTCTTTACAGTTAAAAATAATCAATCATCCAACCAAGAAACACAATGTTCTCACATGCTGTATATTTATTGATATAATTAACAATTAACAATTGACCAACTTTTCATGATTTCATTTTCAATATTTCACTTAATGCATTTTCTCTGTGTTGAATGATACTTTCTCATGTTATGACCCCATTACTTTAGCAGTCCAAAAATTTATGCAGCCAGTCTTTATGTCTCCCCAATGCAGTGAGGGTACACAATGCACAATGTGACAGATGGGGCTAGTATGTTGATTTCATCTCAATGAAGTGCCGGGTGAGCACAGTGCTGGGTGTTCCGCCAAACAGGGCCAGATGTGCGGAAAGGCTTTTACTGAGCTGCTGGGAGCTCGGTTTGAGGTCTCTTTGTGAGATAGCGGGCCCTTATAGAGACCATCTGTGTGCCCGGGGCCAAGGTGTCTTTCTATATTCATGGCATCAGCTTTGTTTGTTTGTTTCATTTTTTTGGTTTTGTTTGTTAATGTGCCCGCTCACACCAATACTGGCCACCAGTGATTTGTCCCTGATTTAGTTTTGGTATGATTGGGAGAGGAGCTCAAGCTCACATTTGAATAAATCTGCGAGTGCCACCGCTCTGGCGGTCTCTCGTTGGCACCCGGGGGCCCGGCGGTGGCCGTTCCTGACATCTGTTGGCATAATGTTGTGAGAAGCCTCCAAGGCAAGAGTAACTGATTTCTCAAGCTCGTTTTCTTTTTTAAACGGAGGTTAGGCAGCATCTGAGGGTAATTATCAGATAGCATGGGGTCTGGGTAATTAGTCCCAGCTTTTTCTGTAATGAAGGAGCAGGAAAGAGTGCTTGGGGGGAACTTGACCAGTCCATGTTGGTTTTAGTCCTTGGGCTGAAGCCCCACACTTAATGTCTAGCTAATGTGAAGTAATAGCTTGAGATGTGGAGCCACGCTGCCATTGGATACTTAGCATAGCAGAGTCACCATATGCTTACCTAAGCCAATTTCATAATGACTCCTCTGCATATGATTACTTTTCTATTTTGTAAACATCATTCAAGTAAAAGTTATTATCTCATTAAAAAAATATAGTATATGGCCAAAAATATATGGACATCTGACCACAAAAACCATATGTGCTCTGATACCCTAGAGAAAAGGACTCTGTTGTGCTAAAACTGGAGCTTGCATGGCTGCACACTTGATTTTGTGCACCTGTTAGTAACGAGTGGAGTTGAGATAGCCAAACCCATTCATTAGAAGGAGGCACGTGCACATACATTCGGTCATGCAGTGTACATTTCAGTACGAATCAGGCTCTCCAAAAATAGCTTTCAAACACCACCGGCAAACAGCCGAAAGGTCTCGTCGGATCATGCGCGTCTCCGTCACACGTCTGTGTACGCTCGATCATGCTTCCTGTCTCTCCTGCCTTTTCCAAAAGCTTTCCTTTTCCCGTTTCATCTGTCAAGTGGTAACATCCTGTGTCTCCCGGTACACAAGCTGTAACTTTCTGAGAGACAGCAGACACTAATCGCCCCCCTCTCAACCCTTTACGGCAGGAAGGAGAGAGGCAAAAACATTCCTTGCATGGTTCCCTTCTTTTCACTTTCAAGGCTGAGCAAGCCACTGGAGCGGAGGGCCGTTTGACTGGCATGAATAACAGAGAACACAGGAGAAGGATGGAGGACAGATGATACAATCCCTCTTCTTGACACGAGCGCTTCAGCCCACACGCGCACAGATCTCGGCAGCGAGACACTGATAGGAAGGCGTAAAATGAGATGTCTCGAACATGGAAATGACTTGTTTTCCCCTACTCAAGTTCTCTCAGTGTTTGCTCATTTATATAAGTGTCAGGAAAGTGTAGGAGACAACCCCCCTCCGTCAGGCCCTGTCACGCATGTCCGCAGTTCGCGCTGGCGCGTGAGAGGCGCGCCGTTTCTTCCGAAATTGCGAAAAAGTTGTTTCGCTGGAGCTATTTAGCGCATGAGGCATTTGTGAGGAAGCAACATGTAAACATTCGAGTGTCTGTCAGACTCATTCATCAATGAAGAATAAATTACCAGCATCCTACAGATATGTTTCGTAGGCATGCTGGGTACTTATTGAACTTGGAGATTGCCTTTGGTTTGCATGCAGAATTGCTTTTCTGACATCATGCCGGCATGCTAACGTATAAAACCCATCCGTACATCATGTACGCTTTTTGTGTCATTTATTGGGTATTGATTCCAGTTGCACATAAGCACAGACCCAGAGGGAATCTTTTCATACATTTTCTATGCTGGTTTTAGGAGAACATCAGCTTTGAAAGTGTGGTAAAGTAGCCCTGAGGATTAAGCTCCAATATTAAGTTTTTGTATTTTGTGGCACTTTGTTTCTTATGTTTCTTACTACTTTTAAATAATTGTTGTGCTTTATATAGATATACATTCTTTTTTACAGTATTTACCTTAGTTTAATGCACTCTTGAGATATATTTAGTTTGATGCAATGACCCCTTGGAGTACAAAACAAATTTTACCAAATCAGTACTTCAGTTGTACTTGTACAGTGACAGTAAATAGCTTAATTTGACTTAAATGACTGATTGTTGTTTATTCCTTGCATATCTTTTCCGCCAGCCTTCTTCTTTTAAATCCAATCAATAAGCTCATTCCAGGTTAAGTATCTGCCACTGCACAGTTCTCCAAATTTCATTACAAAATTTCATTATCTTACTCCGTAGACTTACGACGTGATATCCCACCGAATCGCATTTTAAAGATTACGATCGGCTAAATTGTTGTGGAGATTGGCTTTCTTTGCTGTGGGCCTCTTTCAATTGGACACTCTCCTGTGAAGCCCAGCTTCACCTGACGTTAACCTGCACAGCATATAAACAACGTTTTAAGCTATGCTCAATGAAACAAAGATACTAGAACAGGACAAATAATCTCCCTGTATGACCATCTGTGAGCTGGTTGAGATCGGCTGGAGTCCAGTAAATGAGGTCAGTTGGATTTTGATGCAGTAAAACAGTAGGAAGATGCAATAACCCCTGCTGTGATGTACCACGCATATGGACTTTGCAAACTCTGTGTTTGTGCACTCTAATGTTGTATGCCTCTTAAAGGTGATTTGTGTACTTTTATTGATATTACAATATTTCCTTCCTTCCCAGCATAATAAGCAGAGACAACTATAACTAAGCTGTTGTAGGTTGATTCCCCCCTCACAAATACTGCTCTGCTTTTTAAGCCCAGCCCAAAACAGCAACTACAAACCAATGGTGTCAGTTTGGGGTGGGTCTATCTGTTTGACCGACCAATGGAAAACAGGGACATGATTGAGAAACCAGTTTTGCAAAAAAAAAAATGCAATTCAGTTTGGTTATTGGTGGTACAGAATGTGTGTCCATTCAGCTAGTACTGTATGTAATACAGAGTTTTCAGAAGGTCTTGCCAAGCCAGTGTTTTTCATTCTTTTTCCCTGACAATCGGAGTCTTCTCTGGGACCCCCTGAGACTCCAAACTGCTGACACACAGGATGGCATATTGGTCCACAGTATACATACAGAGTTCGGCCCTGTTAAATAGCACCCATGCAGAGAATGGGCTCCCTGCACAGGCCCCTGAGCACCATGTTTCAGCTGAATGTATTACACTAGATATTATTATTACAACCTCTATGTCCTCGCCTCATAAAGGAAAATGATAAAGGAGTTAATAAGGAAAGTCAATTTGTATAGGAAAATCGCATTTGTGTCGTTTTTTTATTAAAAATACATACTTCTATATGCAGCGCTGGAGATTAAATTGGAGACATTATGCATCTCATTCTTTCCCACCCCGAGCTTCATAATTAAAATACTTTCCGTATGCTTTTTTTTTCCTGTGTGTTTAAAAAAAATCTACATCATGAATACACAACTTGGAAGTAAACAAACCGTTCAGCAACGTGCAACTCGCCACCACTGGCATTTCCTGCTGTTTATTTTGAGAAATTAATTGATTATCGCATCATTAAAGATTTCAGAAAACAGCAGTAATCCGCAAGAAATGGGAAACAGGCCACGTGCATTTCCAAATTGTAGTGAGAGAATTACTTTTCTATTGATTCGGCTGGCTGAGCTTCCAGTTAACTAGAGATAGCGTCTTAATAGACGTGTCCCATTGACGTACGCAATAATAGTTTTTGTCAGAGTCTGATTAAATTAGATTAGCTTATTGTAAAATTGTCACTTTAGCCATCTGCGAACAGTCGTCTACAGGTAGCAGATATTCTTCACCCGATGTTGGCCGCCCATCCCACGCCTTTTTTCAAAGCTGTGAAATATTTGTGCAACAAAGTGTGAAATGCGACAACATCTGCTATGCAATTGCATGTTTAGACCCAGCAAGGCCCAACAGTGGCTGTCAGGACAGGCTTTTCTCTATACAGGTGTGCAAAAGAGAAGTTAATTAGTCAACAGCTGCAGGCTTTACATCTGGGTACCACCTGCATCCAGGCCTGTGTCTCCTGTTTTGATGAGAGTTTGCAGTCTGATGTTCTTACTTGTTCTTAAGGTATTACTCCCTTGTGCAGTGTCACCCCACAGCTGTGATAATGTGATAACATTTTCAAATGGTTTGTTGACCTGTCTCTGTGAGTCCATCGCAAGTGGACACTGCTAAATACAAGTAAAAACAAGGTCTATTGTGTCCTGTGGTTGTAGACCACATTCAGAGGTAAACAGGGGTACAACGCTAATGCATCCTAGATGCATCATCAGAAGATCATCAGAAGATCTCCTACTGTAACATTGTAAAATTCAGCAAATAAAAGTTTTGTTGTTTGGTTTTACACTGAGGTTTCAAATTAACCCCATTTACAGTTATTGAAATCCTACATGTAGTATTACATAAGTAATGATATTATTTTTGTAAGAACAATAACTGTATCAGGATATTAAAGAGTTCCTCATAACCTTTTTTGTTTTATTATCAAATATAATTATATTGTGTGGAAGACAAAATGTAGTTATGAAAGATATTGTAAAAATTCAGCAAAACAGAGACCACTCAATGAATCACAAAAATAACTTGACGGACTTTTAGATCATCAACATAATTATTAGTAGCTGTTAGTGTTGTTTTCCATCTGATTGTCCTGTGGTCAGTAGAGTGACACAAATCACTGACTGATCATCCACACTTAACTCTCGTTCATTCAGCAGAGGACAAAAAACAAGCATGAAAGCAGTGATATGGACAAGTGTGACTTTTCTGCCAGGACTCAACCTCCATCCCAAGATTAATGACCTTCCCCTCTCTGCTCATCTCACTCGATCTCTGTCAGGAGTCAAGAAAGCTCAAGACAATAATAAACAGATCCAAACAAACCAAACAGATCCAAACCCACCGGCCAGTCTCTTCACACACACACACCTGCACACTGAGTACAGAGGCACTGTCCAGATTTAACACTCTTCAAGTGCCAAATTCAGGTAAACACTGGAAAGCGGAAAGTAAATAAATACAAAGTTACTTAGCAGTGGCTTTGGTTGTTTGTGTTGCAAAGCATTATGGGTATATATGTTCTACTGGTTTTACTCTCTGGTAAAAATGGGCTGCCCTACCAGGCAGTGACTTAATAGACTGTGAAGACACCTTTGGAGATAGATTCGGACAGGCTTTATAGGCAGCGTAAAAAATTGTATCTAAAATTTAAATAGAGAGCACATTTAATTAAACAAACTAATACTAAATACTAAAATAGTAATAAAATTTAAAAAATACTTTTTTTAAATAGAAATGCTATCTAAAGTTGTTGAAAGTTAAAGTAAAACTTAAATTTATACAGAAATTGACCTTGGACCTCTTTCTTGGACACCATTTTAATTTTTCGAGCTTGTCCCTGTTTAACCATTGATAATCAGAGGGGATATCAGGGGCAGTGAAGGATACATCTATGCGGTCTTAAAAAATTGATCAGATGAGATATCTCTAGAGAGAGGAAGTGAAGCAAAAATTGGATTCGGAGATGCTTTGCCTTCCCACCTTGGAATGCATGCTTCAAAGGCAGCATTTTACAGCTTTTGGACACAGCCATGCAGTGCGTTCAATGGAGTGCGTTTGTGTGTTTTGTAAGTTTTGTAAGCTGTGTGTACCAGGTAGTGCTGTGTACTGTTACATTCTGGTATGTGATTGGCGTAAAAGATTTTGTCAAAATATCATCTCCACCAGTGATGTGAGTTTGTGGCATAACTGTTTGTCTTATTTGTCTTATAGCAGATGAAAACAGTCATTTTTTGCAATTCTGCTTAGTGTCACTAGTAGAAATGACAGAAATTGCAGACTTTACTTTCAAAGTCAGTCTACGACAAGCACACACACTTCACTGTCCTTCTCAGGTTTGAGGAGTGTAGAGACCAGACTTTATTTAGTAGCTCTGTGTCTCTCACCCATCCCCTGAGTCTGGCCTTTCACACTGTCACATCCTTCTCTGCCTGGCACTCAGAATGTGCCATGGTCAATCAACCCCGAGACCCTGCTGATGGCCACACTCTGGAGTTAGATGCACGGGGTGTGAGTCGCCACCGCCCCCAACCACTGCGCGCTCTCACGCTATGTTCCTCTATGTTCTTGTAGTCAGTGACAGTGGAGGCCTATACATACTCTACCGAGCACCTTGATGGAGTGTCACTGACAAAAATTCAATAAACTTTATGACTATAGATCAGCAGATCTCAGCTGACTTGAGTCTCAAAGATGCCTTGATGATTTGTTCAAGAGCACAGACGTATGCGTTTGTGGGAACAGATGTATTTAAAAAGAACATGAGGATTAATCAGCCATAGAAAATTCGGGGAAGTCTCCAGGGCCCTGCTTACACCTGGTGTTGAGATTCATTTTCTGAGTCAACTGGATCGTTTCAGGTACTGTGGTAAAAAAAAATAACATTTGTGCTAAGATTAAACTCACAGCTTAAAATGATGAGGGAAAATGATGGACTGATTTTTCGATGCTTTCCTTTGACTTTTGTTCGCATCATCTACTTAAAGTGACACGTTGTTTTTAAATGAACAATATTTTTGCCCCTGTAATACTTTACTTTTCTCTTGGATTCTCTTTGATGAATTAAGCAAATCGGCTCCGTTTACAAACGCTGAAATGCTTTTAGACAGCAACATTGTGCCTGAGCTGCTCCCTCTTAAGGTAGCTTTGTAATATGGAACCATATGTCTCTGTGTTACTTTCTAAAAATGGGCTGATCTGATTGTATAAGGTACTTTTGGTCTCCCACACTGCCTCAACATCGGGTGTTAGAAAATGGAGTTTTTGACAAATCAGGTGCATTGTGTCAGTTTCATTGTGCCGTGTTGGATTCAGTGCTAAAGATGTTAGGAACAAGGGAGAGAGAGAGAAAGAGAGAGAGAGCTCCTGTTCATAAGAGTCCACTTTATCTCAGTAATTGGCTCGGTAACAGGGAAAAACTGTTTGCATTCTTGATAGAACAGACAGTATCCACACACACACACAGCTTAAAGCTCTGGAAGAATGAAGCCTGTGGGCGGTATTCTTTAACCTACCTCGTTACTGTCGCGATTGAGCAGCCGGGGGAGAACAGACACCTCTTCTTTTTGACCTAATTGAGGCCCGTGTTGCTATGCCCCTGAGAAACTGACCACCTTGTTTGGGTTGTGTTTACTTTACCTGTGGCTTTGAACGCTCTCTGCCTTTTGTTTGTACAACACATTTAAATATACTTGTAAAGCAGGTCATGCATGCGTGATAAATATGTAAGGGATAATGTACATTATCCGGCTCAATACACAGCTACTAACCAAATAAATATGTGGTCATGAAATGATTTTATTATCTTAATTACTTTTGCTAAGAATAATATTCCAATACACTGTAGAAAACAATCAGCCCAGCAACAGGCTGAACACTAACAATGCAATTATATTAATTTATATTATATCATTAATGCAAGCTAGGTTTCTTGTCACTTCTTAAATGCTGCTATTGACCAATCAGAATGAAGTATTTCCGAACGCTGGGTAATATAAGTTACTTTGTTAAGGCCGCACTTTAAAATACTATAAAGTTGGCTGCTGGGTTTACACTGTTGGGAAACAAAACAAACACCAACAGTGTTAACACACTGATCTACCAAAACAAGTTTGTTGGCCAATGTGTTAACCTCACTGGAATTAGTTAAAATTCCTTCGGATTTTGGTGTTGGAGTTTGGCATGTTGTGCACTAACACAAACATAAACACGCAATATGTTGGACAGGAAGTGTAATCCTCTAGCTCTAGTTTAGCGCTTTCCCATGAGGCCTGTGCACATGGGGCCTGGATATGCCAGAGTGTGGGTGGCAGTCCTACAAAAACACGTCATTATTGCTGCCCTCACCTTCAGCTCGCAGCAGAAGTGCTGACATCATGATGTGTGGTTACACATGAAGACGGATATCGTCACTACCATCATATCATTACCGCCACATGCTACTTTTCAAGCGAACCAGTCGCGGCCAATGAGAGCACAATCATGCTGTCATTATATATTATTATATATAATCTCATTATATATTATATAAAACTAGTGGAAGGTTACGTGTTTTTTACAATCATTGGACAAAAAGGGACAATGTTGATGAGTAATGTGGTGACTTTTCAAAATGTGCCGATGTGAGTGCCTGGTAATTATGTTTGAGTGAGTTTTGCGGATTATAGCTGCCAGCTATGCAAGGACAAAGAGCGCCGATTCAGTGGGATTAGAACTACGGCATGTAAGGACGTCCACCCATGTGTAACAAAAAACCTCATTAACATCTCACGGAAACACTGTTTTAATTAGCTGCGTTTTATTCACTTTAAATCCTTTATAGATGCACAAGAGGGTTTCTGTGGACCTCAGCTGCTATGTGTGAGTCTTAGCACAGTTACTTTTAGTGTAGTTTTGTTCGTCCTTAGAGGTTTAGTTAAACCAAACCAGGAAAACAGGCAAGAAGTTGTTTACCGACTGAAGGTAAGCTTTATATATGAGATCCACCTCGGGCCCCTTGACATATTCTTAATTGAATCTTCTCGACTAGTATAATGAGAAAGAAAGTCAGAGTTTATAAGGCAGGTTTCCCTATGTAATGCATGGCTAATGGCTTAACACAATCTAGGGGCTGAAAACCAATGTTTATATGATGAGTTACCCATTGATTTGTCACAGTAAATGCCATTTAACTGAACAGTTGGCATGTTTTTATTTATTTATTTTCCTGGAAGAAATGTAAACAATGAAATGTATATTGGGATGACCGGGGCTAGCTGTCACAATGGGAAGTTGTCACCTTACGCTTTTGCATTTTTGCTGTGCGTTGTTTTGTGTTTTAAATTTAGGTTAATATACGTTTTGACAACTTACCCCACACAAAAGCGCAACATGCCTTCCTGAACGGTATCTTTCTTTCTTGAACAAAAGCTAGCAATGTAGTTCAATAGCATTTTCAGCTAATACCTGTAAGATATGTGTCTATAGATATGTGGCTAATCTGATATTTCAAAATCAACCTACAGTCCCAGTCTCTTTTATATATTAGTTAATCATCATCAGGTGACTGAAAACAGCAGGGTGAAAGACAGTTAATGCCTTCTCAGTTCTGCTAATTCCTTTTGTCTGTGCAAATCACCAGGGTCCGTTCATACAAGACCAGCATTAACTAAATCTCAGCATGTTCAGTGCTCATCGTCGCCCATTGGTTTGTAGATGCAGGTTATGTGAGGACAGTGGGACTTAGAGATCCTGGTTTAAGAATCAAAGTGTTTTTGAGAAGCTGGGGAATGAATTTTGCACAGCCGTCTCACTTCACTGGATTCCAGCAGCACACTAGTCGCTCGTGGGAGGGGGGGTTGGGGTGCGGTGGGTAAGGGGTGGGTCAAAGTTTTCTGTGGCCGGAGGAACCAATAGAGAACATGTCAGTCTGTAGTGGTGAGTAGTGGGACGGAACTGATTACCCTCCTAAAACGAAACCAGACAAAACAAAATAGAAAATTTTGTTTTCTATTTTCTTATGTGTAGCATGTTCTTATGTGTAGCATGTTGATTTTATGGGGGTAAAATGTCTTACACTGTGTCTATGCTGAAAGCCACCGATGACGCAGCATACCATGTCAGTTTGGGCTTGTTTACATTGCATTTTTTTAAACTGTGTGTCATTTAGGTGCATTGTGACGCAACGGATGCTTAGGGTGTAGACAGCGTCATTGATTGCAATGAGAGAGGTTTTGTTTTGATGTCGTGCGACACGCTGCGTGTTTGGGCGCCTTGCGGCACTGCCTGCTGATGACACAAGGGCAGCTTTAGAAAAAATATTTCTGTCTCCTTTGTTAGAAACGAACTCTCAGCGCATCCACTCGGTACTGATGTCAGGAAGCTGTCACGGAGAATGCAGCAGAGCATAAATAACATACATGTATTTAATCCTCACATCTCTCCTTTTTCGGATTAACTTATTCTGCTGGCATGCTAGAAGGTTCCCTAATGAGAAAACATCAGAGCAAATCAAATCAGTGTTAGTTGGAAAACTGAAGATTATTTGGGTTTCTTATAAACTGTGACTACTGACTGGAATATGTGACAATTTTCCTCACTGGTTTATCAAATGGTGCTTGTTGTGTGCAATGGATGGCTGGTTGCACACGCACAAACACACACACACACACACACACACACACACACACACACACACAGCTTCACGTCCTTGTACCTCAGATGAGTCTCTATTTTCAGTGCTCTATCATTAGAGTTGTGCTAAGCTGGCATATTGTTCTTTATTATGCTAATGTGTGGGTATTTTATCGCAAAGTAATTGTACATTGTTTTCTCGTGTGGCAACTGCTTTGGTGTGTATGTGTGTGTGCGCACGTTCAACCTTAAACTAAATGTCTCGTCTTTAAAGTAAAAACAAACTACTGTTTTTTCATTTACTGTACCAAGATACTTGCAAATTCGATACAGGAGCAAGCTAATTATTTAATTAAAGTGATTCCTGTTCACACTACATTGCTTTTTATTTCCAGTCAGGAATGGAGTGATTCCGTTGGCTTTGTTTTTTACATATGCAGGCATGCAGGCAATTGAACGGTATGGCTGTAAAATAGAAAAACATAAAGAATGGTTTTCATGTCAGTTGTGAAGGTGAACCGTGTCCCTGTGATTTCACTTGTGAAAAACACCACAAAGGTCAACGATATAAATGCCAGAAGCAAATGAAAAATTCAGCAATCAACACTTTAGATCGCTTACTTTGACAAAAAACACAGAACACCTAATGCTGAGCTGGGAATTCTCAGGTGAAAGCCTTTTTTTCTGTGGGTTTCTCTTTGACTCTGTTCTGTACAGTAAGTTTGAGCTCCACTGAGGTGCCTATCTTTGTGTACGGCCTGGAGCTGAGGCGCTTGACAGTTCATTAAAGAACCTTGAGATCGTCTGTCCTTATTTTTGGAAGGCGTGCTGGAGGAGAGGGATTGCGCGAGCTGCCAGAAAAGCGACGAGGGGCGGACACCAGGAGCTAAAGGGGAGCTTTTCTCAATGCTGGCATGGTGCTTCCAGGGGCTTCAAAGCTGTCTGCCCCAGAGCTGCTGGCTCTTGGAACGCTTTGGAGAACAGATACCTTGATCAAGCGATTGAGAAGACAGATTTGTGAGGAATAAAGGCTGTTTACTGCTGAGGGGGCCACGTTTTTTCTTTTTATGGAAATAAACTGTAGGTAACAACAAATTAGATTAAGCACCCAATACCCGTGTCTCCTCACTTTTGCCGAATTCTTCCTCTAATACTGTGACGCTCACCGGAGAGTCTGTCAATTTAATTGCGACACGCATTCAAATTTAAACATCGCATTTCTGTTGCAGGAACTAGGGTTCCTTTAAAAATGTAGAATGAAGGGGATCCTCAACAAGAGAATTTCATTCTTCTTGAGGAAAAAAGAACTTGAGTGTAGACTGTAGCAATAACTGCCCCAGGAGAATGACTGTTAACAGTGTGTTAAGGTGAGGGAGAAAAGTCCTCTGTTAGGTGCAGTTCAAATGCTGTGCAGACCTGAGCCGAACGCAAGGTAGAAAGAAAGAAAGTTGAGAGACTCAGGGAGACAAATGTTCAACACTGAATTCACGCTGGTACAAGGTCAATGAAATGAATAGTTCTGTTTGGGCAAGGTAGAGGGCTGACCCACGCCTGCTGCCTCAGGCAGCTACTGCACATGATTTGAAAACCCTCATATTTTACTCCGTCAGCATCATCTTTGACCTCTAGCATGGTGTCCGTCCAGGAGTACTCTCGGGAGAAAGAGAGTTTAGGGTCTGTCTTTTTGAACCCTGCCTCGTTTTTCCATATTGTAGCTTAGTGCAGGAGACATATCTGGACACGTATCAAATATAATAAACATGAACGTTGATTATGGATTTGAAACATAATTTCTTATATATTTCATATATTTTTTAATTTAATTTTAATATGCAGAGACACTTATAAGTAAACCATCCATACACTGGTTTACCAGAAAAAGTCTAAACACTTGGTCAATCAAAACTTTTCTCTGTTTGTTTGAGTATCCCGACCAGCCTTACATAGCAACATTGTCTGAACCAATGGTGTGAGGATATCTGTTTGGCTGGCCAATGGCAGATAGCGGGAGTGTTTTGGGAAAAGAAGGAACATTTTTGCAGTGCTGTTTGGTGACACTAGTAGCACAGAAATGACACACTTCAGCTTTAATGCATCATCATTTGACACAACTTAGGGTGGATAGACGTGCCTGTCTGGTAATTCTCTACATCTCTGAGCTTTATTTCATCTTTGTCTTATTTTCCTCAGAATCCTGTTCAGACAAGAAGGAATGCTGCCAGTTGAAGCCTAAAGTCTGATAGCAGTGGAGAGCATCCAGTCTACTTCCCAGCAGAATACAAGACTTCTCTGATCTGGTAAGAACACACAAAAATACTCATGTTCATTTCAATAGTCTGCTCTTGAATACTCTAGACGTAAGTTTCACTAAAAGTTCAGGGTATTGTATAGTATGTTTCATATGATTTCAGCCCAGTTCAGTTTTTTACACCACCTACACCTACAACGGGATTTAATTAAGACCTATTTACTTACGTCATTTATGTACATTATTTACAATAACTTTGAACTTTTTTTTAAACAGGTTGATTCTGTTTACATGTTTATATGGAGATCTTGGGTGATTTTTCTTATAGGTTTCAGGATTCAGTATTGGCTGTAAATAGTTTTGCAGCAAGAAATTTTGTAGTCTAGTTCTACTGGACATTTTTTTAAAATGTCCTTTGATTTTGTTCCTCCTTTTGATTTCTAGATAAGAGAAACAGGTATAAATCAGTTGCCCTCTAAAGACACAGATGGAATCTGCTGTCGAAAAACTTGGCTGTAAACTACGAACTAAAACGCCCCTAAAGTTCACACTTCCCCCACCACCTACGTGTTCAGTTCTATAATTTTTCACATTAAATTTTATTATTTCGCCTAATATATGATTATGCTTGATCAATGCATAATACTCAAATTTTACCATGTTTAAATCTGTTCCATATTCCCCCCGAAAGATCAGCACAGAAATGTTTCAACTTCCATCTGGGTCTGCGTATGGCCCTCGATCTTGCCTTAAACTATTTAGCATATGGATACAAATAACGGCTGTTTATTAGGCATGTCCTGTTTGCAGTGATTTTTTCTGCATGGGCACAAATGCATTTTATGCATTGGGTATCTGTTGGACACCAGCCATTTTCAGGTGTCCTGCATTACACATTGGGTTGAATGACTGCTTTCATCAACTAGACAAAAACGTCAGCTTTCGGGGACCTCTTGGAATGATATTAAGAACCACTCAAATCTCTTAGATTACATGAGGAATTGGTTGCAATTCCCATTTTCCTCCCCTTCAATTCTAAATCTCTTTCTCATTTTAAGTAAATAGGGACCCCGAGCTCCACTTGCTCCAGTCACCGTAAGGAATAAATGCGCCCGGGGATTTCGTTGCTCATTCAGCCCAAGTATGCGGGTGGGGGTGCGGGAAGTAGTATCTGCAAGTGCACTTGAGCTACTGAACTCATGCAGTGTGACAGTCAAGTGCACAACCAGATAAAAGCTACTCAGAGTGAAAAGACCCTCTTGCAATGTTTGTCTGAATCTCGTAATTTTCTTCGTAACGTTCATTGTGGACTCATTCCAGTAATACGAGCCTCTTATTACACACTGTCATTCTTTGCATCGTGGGGGAAGGGTTGTCTACGTGTCTAGAGTAGAACAGAGGATGGAAATGGATGAGGTCATTAACATTCCGGGAGAGTGTTGGCGTCTGGTGGTGCAGACCATGCTTGGCTGCCTGGCACGATAGGGCAGCACAGTGGCCATTAAGGCAGCAGGGTTTGGGGGTTAGGGCCCATGGAGGGCACTGCCACCCCCTGCATGGGTGCAATGAGAGGCCCTGGGCAGGTGGTCTATCAGGGACGGTGGGCTGGAAGTCTAGGACAAATTGGTACAGGGAGGCTCATTTCCCAAACCCAGCATGAGGGACGGCACAGCAGCTCCATGAGAGTGAAGGAGAAAAAAATATGAAGCAAAGACTCCCAAGGGTATATGAGGGGTGATCTTGTGAAGTTGTCAGTCAGTTGTATAGTTCCTGCATCCCATCTGGCAGAGCTGCTGGATCACCAATGCCTTCTAAATCTTTATCTGCAAATAAACAAAACAGTAAAGGTTATCAGACATCTATCTACAAGGAACGTTCTCCGAACGTATTTAAAAGTGCTCTCAAAGCTTTAAAAAATGTTCCCGCTGTAACATTCGTAGGTTTTTTTAAATGTTAATCATTATCATAAACCAAGCAATAACGTTATTACAACATCTAAAAACTGGATGTTTTGAACATTCCCAGAACATTCAAAATTACATCTTTAA
The DNA here is from genome assembly GCA_036877575.1 of Botia almorhae. NCBI lineage: Eukaryota > Metazoa > Chordata > Actinopteri > Cypriniformes > Botiidae > Botia > Botia almorhae. The sequence continues at coordinate 71,080 of JAZGTJ010000917.1, forward strand.
CATTTTTGTTACTTAATGGAAACATTCTTACAACCTAAAGGACGACCTGAAATTGGTAGCTGGGTCTTTCATTCGCTCTCATTATGTACTGGCCTATTTTTCTCTCTCTAAGCGATACGTCTCACATGAGTCACATGCCGCCTTACATGCGATTTAGTGCGATTTAAATGTCTTTGTTAAGCGTGCATTTCTCATTCATAGTTGCTAAAGGACGACACGTGCCCCCACCATGCGTCAAAGCAACAGTTTCAGTGAGCGACATTTATTCATCTTTCTCAGACCTGTCAGCTTGTTTCTAAAGGCTCTTAAAGTGAAATCCATCAGACTGGGCGCAATTCCGCGCGTTGGAAGCCATTCTTGAACGACTGGTCCTGGGTCCTGGCATTTAAGCGGATAGCTGGGTCCCAAACACAATTTCGAACCCCGACCAACCAATCAGACGATAGCTCTGTTTGCCACATATTGTCACCCTGTCTTTTAAAAAGGGTAATAAAATAAACATATTGGGTGAAATGCCCATGAGTGATGTTTTATTTATTTATTTATTGACATTGAGTTGATAAAACCCACCTCGTGACAACTTTATTAACCTAGGCGAGATTTATTTTGAAAGCTCTTCATTTTGGTAATACTTTTTTTAATACTTTCCCTTTTTTTTCATTTTCTGGAGAAGGACAAGCACGCTATCAGTCTTGTGTCAGTGGGATTATATTTCTGCATGACACTTTTGATAAGTGGATGGAGGGTGTAAATCTCACCTCTGTTGTTGGGATAAGTCTAACCTGTCATTGACGACATAGATTACACACCTGTGCTGGCAGAGATTGAATTGAACTCGTTCAGGATATTTCCAATTCCTCCCGCCTATGTTAAAGTCAAAATGGCGCGTTCTCCTCCTCGCAAATTGCCTCTTTTTGTTTGGCAAGCTTGGCGTGTTCTCAGCATTTGATGTCTTTTGCTGGTTATCATTTGTTTGCTGCATATGCCATCTAGTGCATGAAAACAATGACTCAACCCATGAAAAGATACTTTTGTTCCTTCACGAGATCTTTCATTGTTTTCTCTGTCACTCCTTGAGGGTCCTTCAGGGTATGCTACTCCAGAATTGTGCATCCTTTAAAAA
>JAZGTJ010000918.1:0-72132 GCA_036877575.1 Botia almorhae
TAATTCAAAACGCAGAATTCATCAAAATGCACATTACAGATATGTGGTTTAGGTATGATGGCTAATCGTACTGATGTACACCACCAGACAAAACCTGGACACCCCAAATAAAATGTTAAACAAATCTGTCCTAAATACTTTCCACCTAGATTTCAGCTTCCCACACTTATTCTCTCAACCAGTCATAACCTTTTAAACAGTACTGAACACATTCTGAACACATGGACACTTTCTTGGCTGCTTTTTCTTCACTATCTGGTTTAAACAAAATCATTTGTGTGAAAGAAACTTGTTTTGGGTTTGCCTAAAATTAATTTTGAGCCTTTAGATCTAACGGGTTTATGGATATTTTTGATATAAATATAAAGTATTCAAAATTTTGAGCAGTGTACCTAGATTCATTCTGGAGACTAGAGGAGGGAGATTTGAGGTTTTTACGACAACCCATGTTTGGTTTCTCTATTTTATGGTCTGAATGTTGGGCACACCAGTTACATCTCAACATGGTGAAAATTCAACAGCGGTTATTATAAGAACTGATGCTGAGGTTTGTGAATTCAAACATTGTTCCACAGCCGAACACATGAGCTGATGTCTCAACTGCATGTTTTATGCATTCGCGTCCAAGAACTTACGATCATTGGATCCCATGCTGATTAAGTCATCGGAATCCACATTGTGGACAATTGCTGCCTTGTAGCCGGCCTTCTGCGCATGAAGGACCTGAAAATACAGAGAGGGATGCATTGGGTTCAGACAAACATGCATGCACTCCTCGAACCCGCATACACACTAGTATGTTCCATGCAGGGCTTCTTATTCTGCTTGGTGTTTAACAGATTTTATCTCTGACACCAGAACTGGGCAACAAGGGTGTCTGACTACTCATGATATATAGAAAAATAGTTACCTGTCTTGTTTTAAGTACCAATCTTGGTACAACCTACATTTCCATATCAAGGTGTGGAAACTAAAGAAGTTCTAGTGCTGTATTATGATCCAGACACAGAAAGTGAAAGAGATTCTCTGCTCATCATAAGTGGTCTAGAATCAGAGATGGACTCTCACAGTTGCTGGATTAGTAAATGTTTGTTCAAGCAGAGATAAGAACATTCCTCAACAATTTAGAACAACAATTAATTTAATTAATAAACAAACAATTAATTACAATTATAGATAAATGTAACCCTATTATACATTTTAGCGATTAGGGCCCAGTTAGTTTTGCACTGAATGTTAGTTCTAGTTACCCAGTATATAGTTCTATATAAACTTCCCCTTTAATTCCCCATAAATTAAAGGAAAACATTCCTGTGGCTTCTTTAACAATATAAAAATCTATTTTCACAAACACACCCACTCGAATAACCAATAGGGCACGGCACTGTCATAAACCAGACAAAGCTCCATACATCATAAACACAGATCTATGACTGATGGATCCTTGTAAAACCTGAATGGTCACTTCTGTCAAACAGTTTATTGAGGTATATTGCGGAACAAGGTGTGACAGATGTAACTCGGCTGTGTTGGAAGTCATCCTAAGACCTCCAGATGAACATTACCTGTAGGCAGATCTCTTGAAGTATTTGCATATTTCTGAATTACTTTTAAGACCACAGTGTGAAGCTGAAAAATTGGTGACATGTTTTGGTACAGGTAGAAACAAGATGGGTGATCGCATGGAACCTGTGCATGTTTTTCAAGTTCTCTCAACTGTGGTGTAACCCACCTTGATGCCAAAGTTACAGTCAAAGCGCTTAATCAGCACTATAAAGGTGCTGGTGAGGTTGTTCCTCAGGGGCGGGGGATAGATCGGCTCGCAGGCATTCTCAGGATGGGCACCAATCAGAAAGCCCTGAGAGGACAGAAAGCCAATTATTGTCAGAACCAAAAATAAACTGATTTTCTAAAGGAAAAAGTCAGTGGCACTCCCTGCCACAATGTTTTGACAGTTGCTAGGGTGTTTCTAGGCAGAAGCTAAGGTGTCACATCGTGGCCAATTCAATTCAATTCAATCTCACTTTTTTGTTTAGTATTAAATAATTTTCAATCACTAATCCTTGTTTTCAAATCTTAGCTCGTAGCCCTCGAGCAGACAGGCCACGACCTGGTGATGCACTGTAGACATTCTGAAAGATCAATGCAATGAAATCCAGGTAATTCAGTAAGCAAAGGGTTACAGTACTCTAGGACTGTACACCATGTCAACTCAATACTTTATTAAGTATCAATACCTTACAGAGAGGAGTCTCATTACAGCTAACAGAAAAACTGTTTTTCTTGAAATTGTTTAGCCAACTATCGCTGCTCTGCAATGTTTCTTTTAATAGTGCCATTATGAGAGAGACAGTTTAAATAATGATCTTAGAATAAGTTTTGGTACGTGGTTTTGTTTATTTAAAATTTTAAAAGAAAGCCATAAAAATGCTGAAAATCAAACTGAAAAGTTTTGTTGCAATTGGGCCTACATATCGAATGCTAGATGTCCTTTCAATGACCCCTTAGAACATAAAAAATGACCTACAGCCCCCTCTGCTGGAAGACACACGACACTGCTTAAATAAGTACAGTTCGAGGAAAGGACCAAAGCAAAATGGAGGAAGTCGTGGCCAAAAAAATATTGGATACCGGGCTTGGCTACTGATATAAATTTCACGTCTTATTTTGGCCTTCCTCACATTATGCAGATTATAAACCCTTAGTGGAGCTTGAGCAACTTTGGACCTCAATTATGTTTCAAACATTTCTTAAGAAAAACTATTTTTGTTCACTTCATGCAGAATAGTCAAGACGCAACAAAACTGCGGAAATTTTTCTCAGCGAGAGAGCTACAAAACTAACAGGAATAACTTCCTGTTAATGAATGACTGGTTACTGGGCCATAACAACAAGCAGGCATGCACATGACTGAAGATGAGCCAAAGTAGACCACAAAAACAATCCAAACAAGATGACGACAGTCTGAATCAATAAAACGCTAAAAAAAAGGACCATTCAAGTGGAAAACAAACACAACCCTGTAGAATAACCAGACTACAAAACCGCCACCTAAAGTACAAAGATTTACAAACACCAATATAAACATACAAGTGTTGAGAAATATATTTGTTCTATCTTTTAACCATTGCATGATGGTGTGAAGTTAAAATAAGCCCTTGAAACTCACAAGACTAAAAAAACAGTAACACTGTCAGATACATTGGTATACTTCAACCACTGTTTCAGGAAGTGGTAGAATGCTACTTCCTGTCTCAAATGATTCCCTTGTGGTCTTCCTCTAAGTCTACAATTTGGTGCGATAATCCCACAAAATGTTGGGCAGCAGCCTTCTATGATCCCACACTAGTGCATCAAGGCCACATCTACTGCTGCTGGAAAATCTAGATTACAATAGTAGTCGTGTTGTGAACACAAAGCTGGTGAACCAGCCACCATGTCCCAAAAACTAGTTTGACCAAATTAAGCTGGTTAGAGCAGCTAGTTGCTTAGAGGAGCTATCCAAGATACAACTTCTGTTTAAAACTTGTGTTCATGTTGCATCCACCATAACAGAACAAAGGTGAACCCTGTTGTTTGGACACAAGTATAACATTTCGTGTTGGTTTTAGTAATCGTTGACAATCTCTAAAAATATGGTGATCTCTGGTTTGAGCTGACAAAGAAGGGGAAATCACAGAGAAAGCTAACAGCAGGCTTACCGAAAGAAGAACTGACTCAAACAGATGTGAAATTTCAACGATTTCAACATAGCTGTCACTAACATATCATGAGGTTTGGTGTGGTTCATCTGCCTTAAGTGAATCAGGAACAGAAAACTATTGTTTATTTTAGCCGCTCCCCATTATGAAATGGTTCAGCCACATACATCTGTTTAATCATAGCAAAGCAATAACAAAACTCTATAACATGTTCATGGTGCATGGTGGAGCTACCTACTTGTCCCAACAATAATTCGAGACTGGAATGCTTATAAAAACTTATTTGTATTTGTGACATGGATTACGGTAACCCCCTTTGTTTTCTTCTATTAAAATGCACAACATGGTCTTTGAAAAGCAAATAGGCATCTTACCAAATAGTAAGAAATTCATAAGCATTTTTCTAATTTTTTTTTAAAAGAAATATGCTGATAATACCATGTGTAATTACACACTATGTTTTAATTTGGAAAAAGGTTAGTAGGAAACGTTTTTACTGGTGGTGTAAGACGTTTGATCCCACTGACCCAATTAAAAAATAAATAATAAAATTTTGGCTAGCAGAAGTCAGAAAGAGACTGTTACAACTGTTCCCACATTTTTCATGATGTTGTTATTTTACACAGTAATCCTGTTAAATTACCAGAACTTTACTGGTAAATACACAAATGTGCTGTTCACATATGCAACCAGTAACTGACAAAACACTGATGTCATTAACCATGTGTGACCTCTAGCATCTTACCAGTAATTTACTGGTAATGTTACAACTCTGCCAATTTACCTGTATTTTTTTAAAACATTACTTACAACATTACTTAACAGTAATTTACCAGTAAAGACTGCATGTGTGAAAGGGGCTATTGTGTATCATGTTGCTTTCTCACCTTCAATCCTTCACTGGGCAGCCTGTAGCCAAACCGAGCAGGTAGGTCATCAAAGTTCTCTGTTTTATTGTCAAAGGAATACTGAAAAACAAATATGCAAAGATAACAATTTCAGCTCAAAACTTTAGTTTATTGTGTGTTTGAAAACATCTTGCAGCAATAGTTTGAGGTAGAAACAATAATTATGTCATCCAAAAGCTGTGAATTACTTTTATACTTTAGTGCACAAATGCAAACTGTGTTTCTGTGTCAGAGCAGTTTAAAATGATGAAGCAGGTCACACATTAACTTACTGCTGATATGTCGGCCTCCACGGGCAGAAGATTGAGGAAGGCAAAGATTTGCACAGTAAAAATGGTGTAAATCTGGGTGGCAGAGAGCATCAGCATCCCCAAGGAGAGCAGCATCTTAAGATCGGCTTTAATGACACCTGCGAATGCAAAGACACCAGATGTGCTACAGGGAAACTTACAGACTTCCCCTTTAAAACCATTTCCTGTTCCTGAGTCAAATTCGGTCGGACAATTCTGATAAGAGAAGTCAGTCTGTAATGTACTAGCTGGCAGTGATGCATAAAAGTCAACAATAAGAACCGCTATGTTACAAAAATGCATTGATATATAAATGCACTTATATGTGTGCATTCATTCAAAAACATGTGGACATTCAAAAACATTTGACTTCAAATGCAAAACAATGTCATTCACTTTACTGTAGGCAAATCTAAAAATATAAATCTAGCATAAATCTTTAGAATTTTTCATATTGTTGCCTCCATAAGATGAATCGCTTTACTGTTTTTCTTACTTTTTTAAGTCCCTTTTAGCTCCTGCTAAACGTAAAACTGATAACCAGCAAAAACCTGGGCGGCGTCTGAAATTGTCACAACCCTACTACATAGTAGACAGATATCAGTATGCATACGGAATAGTATGTCTGAAACCTCAGTATTCAAAAACCAGCAGGCGAGAAACCAGCCTGGATGATCTACTACTTCCAGTGAGATATTTAATTCATATGGACACTATTCAATCCCATGAGGCCACAGGACCTGAGGAGCTGCCAAATTCAAAAAGTTAAAAATAATAAACACTGGAAAATACTGTGAGCCTGGCGACTCTTTCAAGTGTAAGTGATACTTAATGCTACATAAGTACCAATACATTTATTCTGTGTAGTTTAATTGTACTTGTTTAACAACATCTGAGTGAATTATTTTCACAGTTGGTATTAGTACGTCACAGGTAAACAAACACACAGGTCACATGACAATAAAAACATGGCAGATGAAGTCCAGAATGTATCCATACTGAACTCACACATACTACATAAAAAGTACTGCTAAAGTAAGTACTTAAGCTGCAATTTTGGACACAAGAATGGACATTTCTAATTACTAATGGCTCCAATGGTGTGCCTCTGGGGCAGGGCAACCTTGAGCCAACTGTTTACAATGAAATCAATATCTGAAATTATAAATTGTAGTCACAAATTAACATAAATACACCTAATACCGTAAGAACTGTTCTCGGAGTACGGTAATGTACTCACCTTGGGGGTGGGGCAAAGCAGCTTGAACCTGATCTATATACTTGATTGGTTGTGATGACGCTCTTATGCAAATACCCAATCTTTCTTAGTATTAATTACAGAAATAATACCATAATCTTAAAGATTTTAGGTGTCACAGCGACAAAATTCTAAAGGAAACAATAAGTACGATTGATATACAATTTATTTTGATATATTATATCATATGTCAAAATAAATATATGATATAAATTCATTCTTCTGTGGTCTCCAAACTAGTTTTGGTATTTTGAGTACCCCAAATTTTTCGTGGTTTCTCAAAGTTATTCTTGATTTTACTACTGGAAAGATTTTGTTTTGGGATAAATATTTTTAAAATAAGTGTAAATTTAGTATGAGTAAGCCTATCAACCCTTTTTAAGGGTTACTTAAGGACTCCTGACTCTTCTAATAAGAAAGCTTTTCTTTATTTGGACATTATTTGCTGTCTCTCTGTCATTCTGGGTTTATCTATTATCTAACTTCAACAGGAAATAACTGTTTCTTGTGAGGCATTCAATTTATTCCTGTCCATCAAACGTCAGAAAATGTGCTGTCTTACTGGAGACATCTGTACATACATTGGTATTTAATATACACATGGAAATCCAGCACAGCCACCTGTATATTGAGGAAACAATTGTATAATGTAACAACTTTTAGTTTTTACGCTTTTATCCTCAGATTGTATAAACAGGCTAGAATAAATGGTGAATAAACCACTTAAATATAAATAGTCAGTTATATAAACACATACACATGCTGTGAATCTCGATTCGTTTATCTGAAATATTTTACTCTCTATGTTGAGTAACTCGTAATGTCACAGATCACATTGGGTTGTGACTGCGTTAGCATGCAGGCTAGCACTAAACACTAGCTTTACTTTAGCGATCTGTGATCAAACATAACAACGTCTACACGTCAGCAATGTAATTATAAAGCCTAACAACATTAACACAATGACACATAAGTGACGAAAACCGACTGCAATCAAAGATAGCGATACTGTTATTCAAACGACGAGTTTGATCAGCAAGCAGAAATATTAAAACTCTGAAGAGTAAGATAAATCAGTGCCCTACCGTTACATTAGATCGATTTCTTTAGGTCGGGTGGATGATATAACCACAAAACTATCACAATTAATTGAAAGTGAAATTAGAGGCTTCAAACACTTCGCTACAATCTCATCGTTGGGCAGCCCAGAGTGTCAACAGTGATCCACACACCCACTCACGACACAGACTTCCCACATGACTCACAGCGCCCTCTAGCGCAATGCGGCAGAATTAACCAATGACTGACCAGCATTAGGAGGCAAAGTAAAAACACTTATCCTACCTTTCAGTTTACAAAAGGTTCATTTCTGATGGCTTTGATATAAATTAATTCCTCTGTGGTCTCCAAAGTACAGTTTTGTATCATCTGCTTTGGTATTTCGAGTATGCGTAAGAATCTCACATTTTTCGTGGTTTCCAAAATATATTCTTAATTTTACAAATGGGAAGTGTTGGACTTATTTAATCAATTTTAGTTTTATTTTTTGATAAATATTTTTATAATAAGTGTAAATTTAGTATAAGTAAGCCTTTCGACCTTTTTTAATACCTAATTTCCATGATCTCACCTGATTCTAAGATCTGACTCTAGATATTTGTACATTAATTGGTATTTAATGTACAAATGGAAATCCAGCACAGACACCTCTATATTCAATTTGTAAAATGAACATTTTTATGGCGTATCAATCACACCAGACTGCGTTCGGTTAATGATGAATAGCACCGAGAAAAGTAACAGGTGACAAACAATTATACTTTAAATTTAAAAAGAAACTTGAAATGAAAACGTGCGATGTGTCTGAGCCATATTCTACTAAAACGATACACAGCGCCCTCTAGCGCACGGCAGCAGAATGGGCTATTAGGAAAAGGACGACAGACAGAAAAGTTGAAAACTAAAGTAGCTAACACAGCGTTGCGCAATTATTAATGATGGGAAAAAACAATTTATTAGCACGTGCAATGAGCCCCTAGGAATTGTTACTTATATAGTAGTACAAGCTATTCAAAATGATTACCTTTAAATTAAAACAAGAAATACAATTTAGATACAACCAAAAGGACAAGCTATGTATAGGTTGACCCCAGAATTTTAGCTTTGAAATGATACACATTTTTACAAACTCGACTGAGATTTCATTTATTACTTCTTAAAAAGTACATCATTTTTATAACTGAAAAACATGAAGTATTCAGAGTTTGGTGGTGTGACTGAGGATGTATGCGGTCAAGTTCACTTTAACGTGTTCATACAAATTGTACTCTTTTTAAAATAGTGGGCATAAATGAATTTGCAAACAAAAACTACATTTTATTACAAAAGAGACGTCTATACATAATTACAGTTTTTTTAATAAGTGAGAATTAAATTGAAATAGTGATGAAAAATAGGGTTTTTACTTCATTTTAATTCAGATTATTAAGCTTACCCAGCATGTGATACAAAACAAACCAAAACTCTATTTTTTAGGAAAATGGCACTGTACCAGATAACAAACAAAACAAAGTCAAAATTTCATCCACAACTAAGGTTACACTGCACTAATAGGAAATGAAGCACAGAAAGAGGTCCGTGTTTCACTTTAAAACTAATATATAATCATACAGTCCATTAAATATCTCCAGGTTGCAGACACATTTTACATTTTAAATGCAGCTGTGTGAGCTACTTGCAGACTGTTAAAGTAGATCAAGATTATGATGTACAATAAGGGCCATATATGGTACATTCCACACGATAACAACTCAATACAAATTTAAAAGACTGTCAACTCAAAACAAAAGGGTGAAAGTCACAAAAACATGTCCAGGTCACTTTTCACCCAGAAGTCAAAAGAGAGAACACAAGATACTAAATGTTACTTAAAGAAACTGAAACCATTGTCATTTTATTACAGCTGTGCACACCCCTTCCCCAATTGTCATTACCGGAATGCGCTAAAATCATCCTGGACACTTAACATACAGTATGAATACTTTTGCTGTTATTTATAACAGTGACTCTCATTACAGTTTTACTGTATTGCAACAAGGAAATTACTGGAATACATTTTTTTCATAATTAAAAGCATCTTGCAGTAAAACACATCCTACCATTGTGTACCGATACTTAATTTAAATATATTATTATTTTTAATAAAGAAAAGGTGATTGTTGCATTGCGGTAGTGAGAATCTGGGGTGGTGGCAATGTCCAAAATAATGGCACAACACAATAACTTTGTCCTAAAAATCGGTATATGCAAAATGTTATTTCTTCTTTTTTCCGTTTTGACAGACCCAAAGAGATTCAACACAATTCAAGAGTCTTTCCCTGGATTTAAAAATGTATTAATACTGAACAACACATTCCAACACTTTTGTTCTGGCCGCTTCATAAATCACATATGATCAAAAATTAAAGATTTTTTTCATGTTTTTTGGGCTTGTGCTAGTCAAGCCACATAATATATTGTGCTCAGGTCCACAAACTGAAAATCGCCGAAATAAAGAACATTCTTAAAACATTCAGTATTGCAGTGGTCCATTTAAATCCCTTTAACAGTACAGGATTACAAGGCTTAATGGTCTTTTTAGTCAAAACATTGCTGTATACATGAAAACGCACACAGAGGCGTTGTGCCGTGGAAGAAAAATGTTCCATGGACAACCACGATCTCCAAAAGTTCATAGTTTTGTTGGTTTGTACCGCTGCACAAACATGTGAAGAATAAACAAATCAAATCAAATGTATGTACACCAGACACCAGTGATATATACAGCCCTTTGGACGTCTCTCGAGGAATCCAAACAAAAGTTCTTTGAAAACGAAACAGCAAACAGTGGTTTACATAATAAAGGTTTTGCCTAACTCAAAAACTGCACCACACTTGCACATTGTTACAAAAATATACGGGTGCGCGTATAAAGAATTGGCATTCATAGAACAATTCAACAAATTTTGACTCGTCTTGGAACACCAAAAACGCCATGATAAAAACTTGAACAAAAGCTAACAGAACTGCAACGTAAGCGTCCGTTACTTGACCTGTGACTGCGCAGTACCGTGTTTTTCACTGCTGGTACGTTGTCGGGCAGTGCAAATGCAAGTCAGTGTTTTTCTGTTACAGCATTTTACAAGTGGCTAAAAAATTTTTAGCAAAAAAAAAAAACAAAAAAAGTCTTTCATTTTGACAATGAATATACAGTGTAGTTTGGCACAGCATTACAACATGGAATGACAAGTGGTCTTTGTCCAATAGTTTTATAATGTGGATGTCCTCTAAACCCTAAACGTTAACCGTAGCAGCACATTTAAACCATCTGATCAAGTTCAGGTGTTTAATGACTTATAATTGAGGAAATAAAGACCAAATAGATGTGATATAGGCAAATTTATAATAAAATCATATATTAAATAAATGCTAGGAAATATGTTCTACAATAGTATTTGAATCATAGACAAAACACCCAGTGAGATCTGACAGTAGGGGTAGAGAATATTATTGTCATTTCTTTATCCTCATGTTGCTCCAAATCTGTAGTTTATTCATTCCCATGGACCACAGTGTGAAGAAAATGCTCTTTCATAAATGCTCTTTTCACAAGACAGTAAATGGTGTTGAGCGCCAAACATTGCAACACAAAATTAATGCAGTAGCTCATGGATTCAAATTTGTGCACCGGTTGTTGCAAAACAGTGCAAAAGTCTTACAGAATCAATTGTTGGTATTTTTGAAATGTAGGAGCATCATCTCCAAACTCAAAAATGTATGAAACAGACTGGTAAACTGCAGAAATAACTGCTTTGGTATCTGACAGAAGAAATTGATTTGAAACAGCATGAGAACGAGTAAATGGCCAAAATGTTATTTGTGGGTAAACTATATATAATATAATATATAATACTATATATATATATATATATAAATCCTTTGTTACTCTGTCACAAAAACTACACTGAAGAGTTGAAGCCAGCTAGCTTCAAAACATGAGTTCTTAAAAGAAACCACTTATGCACCTCAAATATTTCACTGACCAAGAACGATCTCAAAATGTGTCTGCGCGAATGGAAAACCGGTTCAAAAGTGATTTGAACACCCTCAGGCCATCAGAAATTTAATATGAATGGAAGATGGTTGTAAAAGAAATCAATATCAAAGGGCTAGTGAAATGATTTCAATACCACTCCATGTTTACATAATGAACCGAATAAAACTTCACAAGTTTTCCTGTCAATGTCTCTAAATCGTTGGGCAAAAGGTGAAGCTCCAGCACCAGCGGTGATAATGCAGATGTGTGATCCTGAAGTACAGATGTGTGTGTCTGTGTACACATATAAACAAATATCATCAAAATCACACTACCCACCAAAACAACTGAGGAGACGCGATCCTCCTTCAAATGTCCTCTTACGCCTCAGTGTGTTCTGAATGTGACGCAGTGAGAAGGCAGTAATAAATAGAACGGCAGTCTGATTGCGTGGCATGGGTTACCCCTGGAAACATCAGAGTAAGCGAGCTGTCGCGCTGCTCTAACGTGTAGGTCAGTCTCCTTTGTCCAGGTTAACCACCCGCAGCTCTGTGAGGGTGGTACTGCTGCTACCGCTGGGCTGCTGGTTTATTAACATCTGAAGAACAGATACACACATTTATATTAGCAAATCTAGATGTCCATCCATTTATTATTAAGAGTAGAAAGGCCTGTTTCAGAAACCATTCTGACATACAAAGCTGCTTAATTGACAGAATAACTTTTTAATTAATGTAGCAAATTGATAATTTGAACAAACAGCATTTTGTCTTTTATACTAGTTGACACATCACACAGAATTGTACCAGGCTCAATATAAAATATTTTATGAAAGCAAATATCACACTAAAGTAAAGTAAAAAGTAAAACATTTAAAATTTAAGTAAACCGAGAAACATAAGTTAAAACACACTTGTATGTATAGCCAAATAAAAAAAAGATATTTGGGTTGGTAACGTTTGTTAACATATTTGTTAACATTAGTTAATGCATTAGCTAACTCAAACTAACAACGAGCAATACATTTTCACAGCATTTATTAATCTTTATTACTTAAGGCAAATACAATTGCCTAAATAAGTTCATTGTGCATTAACCAATGCAAACAGTTTTCAGTAATAAAATTTTCGAAATTATTAATGTTGACATTTAAAAATAAGCATAATAAATGCTATATAAGAGTTGTTAATTGCCAGTTTATATTATGATGTTAAACCTTATTGTAAAGTGTTACAAACATCCGCTTACGGATTTCATCTACATAAAGTTATATCAAATAAATCAACCAAGTCGATAAACCTGGCAAGTTTATCCTGATGTGCATAATGCCGTAAAAACTCTTGAAGACTCTGTGAAGACTGAAACTCTATAAACCAGCAGTTTCATACAGAAACCGTTTCAGTTATTTTACCGAATGTAGAGGAACGGCAGAGACGGGGATCTGTACAGTTCCAGGAGGTCCTGTGAGGAACATCTGAGGAACTGCACCTAGATGCACATCAAAACAAAGAACACGCTGTTTAGACATGAAATTATGCTGCATTCACATTTTATTGAACTTATCAATCAAACAAAGTGGACGCAACAAACGATATATATTCATATAGTTTATATTACCCAAAATACCGTCTTTGTTCTTTTATATTTTGCAAGCGTGTGTAGAGATAAATGAATTATTACGTCTCAACAATAAAGGTGCCCATTTTTGTGCTATGAGGGTTGTCATGAGACAGAATTTCTGATGCTACGTCCACATTACAGGTTGATTAACAATGACTTGAAGCACCTAAAGAACGAAAGGAACAAAAAGATTCAAGTTTTGGAAGCGGCCAATTTAAGAGTCCTGACATTAACCTGACTGAGATGCTGTGGTGCGACAAAGAGGGCAGTGCGGTCAACACAATCCAGGAGTGGTCTAACACTCATCCTCTGTGTTGTGCAAGTCTTATAAGCAGCTACAGGGAACGTCTGTTGGAAGGTTTGCTGCTAAAGGAGGTTACTAAAATCAACTGTTCAGATTTTCCAGCCTGTGTTGTGAACGATTACTCAATGCCTTCAATAAAAATCTTGATATAGATAAATATCAGACTGCATTTCATAAGCAGTCAATGCAGGATTGCAAAGGGCAAACATTCTTGTGACAGCGGATTTATACCATATACATATATTTAAGCGATTGACTGTGATTGGCTGGCTGACCTGAGTCTTGAGCCTGTGTGTGGGACATGTGCATTGCAGTGTGTGGTTGTGGGAAGGTGTTCAGCACAGTCAGACCCCCATCAGTGAGCGCAGGGGTGGATGTAGCGTACATGACGGCCGTGTGTGCTCCGGGGTACATCATGTGACCCGCCACTGTAGAAGGCACTGAGGACGTGACTATGGTAGCTGTGTGACTCGCTGTGGGGACAGAATAGACAAAGCAAACCTAACTACCCCTTTAAAATTCATTTATCATGTAATGAACTCTTGTTATCTAATGAATTCTTATTTTGGAATATTCTTATTATTGAAGTATTTCTAGTTTGCTGATCTAGTTCACTAATAAGAACAGTGTCTTTATGAGAGTGAATAGTACCGGTGGAGGTGGCGGAGGTATGACTCATCTCTGGGCTGCCCTCACTGCTCTGAGGACTAGGGTGAACCTGAATGGCTTGTAAGTGTTGAGGCATCGCACCACCTGAAATATACACACCAGAATAAACATCCTTACTGTGGCTTTCATTTTGACATACAGACGATATGTACATCCATCAAATGACCTGCACACATTTCATAGTTCTCAGACATTATGATGTTTAAAATTACAGAAAGCAGCACTAATGAGAGAGTGATTTTTTTAATGGTAATTAAATGTAGGACGTTTATGGAATTGTTATTTAATATTTAGAAAGATTTAGTCGACAACTAAATCAACCTATGTATATTTAAATGAGCTATAGACAAAGAAAGTGTTTGTTTCAGAAAAACAAACATGCATTTTTTTAAAAACAAGCAATGCGGGTTTAATGTGCAGAGTCAAGACACGATTAACTACAGATAAAATCTATTGTTGTTTATTTCATTATAAATGATCATCATTCTTTTATTTATTGATTTCAGCTGTAGAAACATATTTATGGAAGCAGTAGCATGCATTTCCTCAGTGACACTCAAACGAATAGTTCACCCAAAAACCAACTCTTATTATATTCTCTTATGATTAATTATTAAGGGTGTCGTGACATACCAATGCCATGGTTCGATTTATTTGACCTTTTTTGAGTTTCGGTTCACTTCTGTTTGCTGTGACATGAAATGGACCCTTATTTCTGGGTGAATTATTCCTTTAAAAATGCAAGTTTCCCCTACTGGAAGCTCAGACTCCCTCCAGACAGCCAGGCATAAGACACAGAGAGAATGAAACGCACACTGACCTGTAAGTGAGACAGTGGCCGGCAGACGGAAGAGCGTGGTCTGTGGGGCGGGTTGAGTGTGTGTGGGGACAGCGGCGACAGTGCTGCTAGTCGTGGCATGGCTGTTTTGCGTCTGTGGACACTGTATGGCCAGAGAGTGTGTCTGCAGCTGACTGAGGGGAATAGTGTGTGTGCCGGGCGGTAGAGAGGTGCCTGCGGGACACACAGCGACACCCTCAGTGAAGCAGGGCAGTGTGCACTCACCGGTCACACTCGCACGTTTACAGCCTATGCACACCATGCGTGAATGTTCCGAAAACGATTAATTTATTTACAAGACAGAATATAATTATATATTTAGCCTAAAACTACCTAGCATCGTTTCTATTAAAATTGACTTACAATTTGGATTTGGATTCTGTCACGCAAAATGCAGTAACTACACATAGGTACAAAAAGTAGAAGAAAAATACAAAATCCACACTAAAACAAGCAACTTTTGAGCCATTTTTCTTAGTTTCAATGTTGGCGCAGTTTCGCATTTTACCTTGGCAGCATTATTACAACACGTTTTCTTTCTATAATGCTATTAAATTGTATACATAGTTTTAATTGAAACATTTCTGTCTTAACACTCTCGCTCTTGCGCGAAATAAGACAAGGAACTAACAACACTAATTGCAAAGTAAACTGCATAAAAAATGTATGATACTGTTTAATGTTATATCACTGATGAAATCATTGCAAATATAATACTCTGTACACATCATTTAGGTAGAAATTATGAATTTTCAAGCATAATTAGAATTGTGGAACATGTCACTCTTGGTGTGAATAGGCCTTTATGCAGCCGCTTCAGTTGAAAGCAGGATTTAGAGTGGGCAGGCATGCAGGTAAGCAAATTAGTCATTGTGTAATAAAAACAAAGTCGTGCAAGCTGATGCAGACCATCATGCAATTTCTCTGGACAGAACAGATCAAATCTGGACTCAATTGTAAAGATAAGGACTACAAAAAATTATTCAGAACATGAGCAAATAAAAAACAAGCCCTCACCCGGCATGAGTGTGAATCCACCGGGCAGCTGCATCACCCCAGCGGGTGAACTGGCCGTTGCTTTGAGCACTGTGCCATTTGCACTGGAGACATTCTGCGCATTTAGCCCTGCAGCTAAAGGCCAGCAGGTGGCGCTGCTCTGAGTATGCATGGCGACTGATGATGAGGGAGAGGAAGATGACGACTGTGTGGTCGTGCTGCTGGTGCTGGTGGCTCCAGGTATGCTGGCAGCAGTATATGTAGCCTTTATCATTTCCTGCAATAACAAAATGGAGAAAAAACTGTGATGCCAAATAAAAGTGATGTCACAAGTTCTCTTTAAAGAGTTTAACATTAAGGGTAAACCGTTTCTGGGAGGCTAGCAATAGCAAACTAGCTCTGAAAGCATAAGATCCCACCCTCCCTTCAGAGCACTTTCCAAAGTCACACCTCCAAAGTCACAACACATGAACATACATAGATTGACAGGCAAATGGGACATCCTATCATGGCATTCGGCCTGAATGCATTGATTGGACGAACATTTTATGGTCCTGTGCCTTCCTCAGAAGTTATACGTTTATATGAATGTATTTACATTAGCTATTGCTATAAGGATGTTCCATAAATATCCTTCCATCAGGATATTGAAATATTTGTATAACACAAAATAATGTAAACGTTCAAGTGAACGGCCTTATTAAAGTTCTGTTCTCTCATGGTATAATGTGAATGTTTAGGTAAATAGAGCATGTCGGAAGATTAACATCAGGGCAGGCTTTGTTTATGGTTGACGCGTTCACTCAGTCTTCACTCTGTCTGTTGTTTTCTGACAGCTGTGTGTGATAATCAGCAATCAGCTGTCAAACACATGGTACACAGAGATTCTTGTTTAAATACATTTATGACACCATTTGCAAAGACCGTGTCTCACTTGCAGAACATGAACAGCTTTGGGTCAATCTGACAACCTCATTTGATGTTTCACATAGCTAATTGTAAGCAACTTAGATTTTAGAAATGCAGCCACTTCCAAATTCATGTTTCAGTTACGACTGTAATTTGTTAGAATACAACAGTCTCCAAATGGAATGCCAACCACAGACCCTATTTTATTCATAAATCAGAAATTGCTTTTCTAAAAACACATTTCACTCCACAGGGAACCCACTGCAAATTAGCCCTCTGTGTTAGCTAACCAACTGACGTTGTGACTAAATAGTGAAAACATACACAAATACTTTGGTACTTACCGGTAATTATACTGACACACTGCAGCTTGAAAATCAATTGTTTAAAAACCCATCGTACAACATTGTGTATTTATAATACATTTCATTTAAAAATGTATAATTTTAACCTTTTTTTATACATAAAAAACAATTATAGAAAAGTCAATAAAAAAAACATGCACTCAGATTCAAAGCGTACAGGCATGGATTCACTTGTTGCAAAACCTATGTATATACGAGTATACATATATAATGTCTAGGCTGTCATAGGATAGCAAACAGAATTTCACTTTAACCTTGCTAGTATTTGTTTTACTCTTGCATTAGAGCTAGCATGTTATACATTTAGCACAGTTCAGATTAAATAAAACTCATTGTAAAGACTAAAGACCTGCAAATCTACAAATTGTCATAGTAAACAAGTTGGTAGCTTTACTACATTTACATGCCATTTACATTAATACATTTGCCTTACACTTTTATCAAAGTGACATAGTGCATTCAAGGTACTGAGGTCAATGATCTATGGGGAATGAATATGAAATCTGAGAGTTTACAGTGTTGTGTGTCTAACATTACACAGATCCACAAACGCATGCAGCAAACATACTAAAATCCTCTATGAGTTTTATCTAAATAAATGCGTTTTATCTAAATAAATTGTATCCGAATTAAAATATCTGTTTGCAGATATACCTCTGCATGCTTTAAAATAAAGACGACAGGTATATTCATAAAAAATGTCTTTTTCTATCTTGGATTTAAGTTGAATTGACTACTGTTAAACTCATTGAATGTGTCTGTGGCGTGTAGTGGAGCAGGACTGACTGATTGCAGCAGAAACTCTAACAACTGCGTCTGATGAAGGCAATTGTGTCACACTGATCCCAAGAACAGCAGCTGCCTTCACAGGAAAACAGGTGTCCTCACAGCGAGAGCACATGGCTATTTCAGGCAGCCCTGAATGAAATCCATGAATCAGGGACGAAGGAGCGGCCAGTCTGTCTACTGACCAACATGGAGGATTTACTGTTCCACTTTAAAATAAAGGGTAGAAAATAACACAAAATCTACGATAGACCAACATGTAGCTATAAGAAACAATTTAAACAATTTTCAGAACGCTAGTTTAAGCTTACCTGAGCTGTCCAAAACCCACCGTCTGTTATATAGAGTATAAAAACCAAGATCAGCAAGGCCTGTGCCCTTTGACTTAGGTGCTCAGACAGAAAGAGTGGCTGTTCATGTTTCCCCACAGAAAATGCTTTAAACAGGTGCACTTATACACACTTGTGTGCATCTGTTTGCATAGACTGATATATGAACCACAGGGCTCATATTATGTTTTTAGTTTGCATGTGCGTGTGTGTGTGTGTGTGTGTGTACATGTTTTTGTTATACTGACAAAAATGCTACACACCACAGCCTTGTCCTTGACTTTCAAAAAGGCTGCTTTACCTTTTTGATTTAACTCCACTAAACAATCCAAAATGAGTCAAAATGTTATTAGTTTGATACTGTATTAACATATTACATGTATAACATAATACAATGGTATTTTAACAATAGAAACAGTAAGATTTTTTGAGTGTTCTGCTGCTTCCCAGCTAAAGATATTATATAAAGATATAATCAGTAATTTAAGTTGTTAAACATTTGTTTTGCAACCCTTCCCTTGCATTTTATTAGACTCTTAAAGAGAAGGTATGTTTTTTTGTGCTAAGATGAAGATAGGACGTCATATACTTGCATGAGAGCAAGTAAATGACGAAAGAATTTTTGTTTTTTTGGGCGAACTATTGCTTTACACACTCTCTCCAAGGGCCCCAGGTCTTACCTCCTGCCAAAAGCTCCAGAGATGCACATACTTAAACTAATCCACACATCAGGGCAGCTGCTGCTTATCTTTTCACTATACCATTTACAATCGAATATAAACAACCAGGGCTGGGCATTATAGCCAGGCAATCTTGCATGTTTTAAATCAATCCACTGACACTGACAGCTCGAAAGAACTGATTCGTGGAAATTAATCTGACTTTACAAACCTACTGTTGCTAAATTTTATACATAAAGCCATCACAAAGCATATCTAATATGTAAACAAATTAACAACACTTAACAAACCCCATTATAAACTGATAAGATAGCAAGGGTTCTTTATCTTGGGATGGGAAAGATTTATCTGTAGCTAGATCTCATTTCTGTGCAAGTAACTGTCTATCTGAGATTTGAGGGGAAGGGATCCTATTTCCATGCTTAGTTTCAAAATGTGGACCAGCTGATGAGCCTGTAATCAGCCCTCTAGTTAAGGATCTGCTTTTCTTAAACCAATTTTCTTAAACTGGTTTCTAATTTTGCATACTATTCACCCTAAATCAGTAGGGGAAAAAGGGGGGAATATGTTGTCCGAATCTGAAAACAGCTGCAGCTTATATGGAATGTGATCAGCCATGAGCCAAGAAAGCGTACTGGGAAAACAATACTATATAAGGACATGCAGACAGCATCTAATTTTTATCAATGAGAGTTGGACATGGTGAATATTTTACACTGCCATGCAAAGACATTTCTTGCGTGACATACCTGACCTCATCAGTGGATGAGAACGATATTCTTGTGTTAAGTCTTCAAAAGGTGTTTGATGTTAAAATGATCTGCATCTGATTTTGTTTAAAGATCCAAAATGCTAACACAATCTTTAGCTTTTTACATTATGCCAGTACGCTACAGTAGTTCAGAAAACCAAGAACCACAAAAAGAACATCAAAAGAGAGCCTCAAAAAGATCCTGAAAGAATACCGGAATTTTCCACTCAAGACTAAGATTCTGATTCAGACAAGGAATATTTCCCATTCGTGAAAATTATCAATACCCTTTATTTGAAAAGCAACAACCTTTAAACGTACGTTTTAGGGAATCTCCATAGCTGCTTCTTCAATCAGTCGTCATACACAAAACTAGTCAATTGGTCAGGTCAGCTAGTGTCTCATTTTATCTTGCTTAGATTCCTAAAACGATGAATCATCTACATTTAGCTTTCTGAAAACACTTGTCTTGGGACATTTGCATTCGTTTCCATTTTGTTGTACTCTGAACATCTGCTAATAAGTCCTGGTTTCCTACCTTTGGCTCTGTGAGACCATCCGCCTCTGAAACCTGGTAGGTGAGGTCCGTCTCCTCGAATCCTGTGGCGCTCATCCGCTGGTCTGTTGATGGGTCAGTACGTGGTGGTGAATCAGGGGAGTTGAGGCAGGTCTGGATGAGGGCCTTTCCCGTCTCACTAGTGATCATGGGTTGTAGCTTTCGAGTGGCGAACGTGTAGACGTGGCCTGTCTCGCTAGCAACCAAGAGCAAAACTTGTGTTCCTGTTAAGGTGGATAGTTCATATGCCTGCAAACATTGGAAATGAATATTATAAATATAAATGCACAATAACAACAGGGACATGATTAGACATTCCGTAATTTAACTGGAGTTACGTTTCCATCACACTGCAATACTGCACAACCAGGAAATGCTGACTGATAGGTGATGACAAACCTTCATCATCATTTGTGAAGCACAACTATGTTTATAAGCGGTAACAACAATCATCAGTGTATTATCACAAATGATTTAAAACACGCAATCCAATACAATTCCAGTGTGCTTGTGTATCGCAATGCAGCTAGCATCGTTTGATTTGTGATTCCTGTGGTTGTTAACCACGTGGTTTGCTGTTTATCCCTCAAAAGGTAATGAGACATGAAACAATGAAGGAAGAAGCAAAAGAAAGATGACAGCAGATCAAGCAAACACGTGAGTTCATGAACAGAAAAGACGGGTGTGGCTCATTAAAGAAGATCAATTAATGCCAGAAACGAGCTCTATTCAAGTATACAGATGCTAATACTTGGTCAATGACTTGCTCAACAGAGTTACCTTTAAACTGTGTGCTATTACATGCTGCATTCAAGTAATTAACTACAAACACAACAACACTGTAACTAACTAAAAGCTTGCTCTGCAAGATTCTCTTCATAACCAGAACCTGAAAAACAAAATCAAACTACTGAAGTTCTGGGCAATGGCTGCTATGAATGCCCGGTAAGTGGCCCATGACAGCGCTAAAAATGCTACACATACTTGTGTTGAGTTACGAATTGGAACCCAATGACTAATCATCACAGGAAGAGTTTGCATTCATCCTATTGCACAGAGGCGATTGGAGGGCACGAAAGAAGAGACGGATGCATTTTCAGGGGTTAATAACCTAAAAGTACATTGTGGTAAACCACCTATTGAGTGGGTGACACTTCCTGAACTATTAGTTCACAGAGAACACACATAAATGTATGACTTGAAAGTCGATTTGGATAAAAGCATCCGCCAAATGCATAAATGTCAATGTCTGATATTATTTTCTACTCTATTTTTGTCAATCCCAATGGCTGAAATAAATAACGATTTAAATATACTTTCGAAAACACCATAATGACATAATACACACAAACACAGCACACTTTCAAACCATACTTTGATGCAAATAATTGACTGCTTAAACATTAATGGGTGGAATCTCTTGTTGTTTTTTGCAATGAGTATGAGTAAAGATAATAATGAACTTTAAAACGCCTGCAAACATTTGACATAATCTTTCCAATACTAAAACTGCAACCACTAAGCCACAGATACTAGAGAACCATGTCACGTGTTCCTGAAGGTCAGGTCTGGCCTGCTATAGGTGGTCCTTTCACCTTCTATGCACGACTTCTTCAACTAGGCCAGTTCTTAAGATAAGCGAAAGTATCAACAATGAGTCTGGCGTGGTGGTAAAGGCATCAACACGACAGCAGGACTATTTCTACTGAGAATGACAACTGAGTGACCTGTGACAAATGAGTCAGAACAGACGTGGAAACTACCTCGAGTGGACTGAGAGAGTGCTGGTAGAGTTTGCGTTTAGTCTAATACTTAAAACAGCAGACCCTGTCTTCTTTTCTTGACTTAAGCTGATCAGAAAGTAGGAGAAATTTAGGGGTTCTGGTGTGCTTATGCGAGTATGCGTAACCATATACTACGCTATCAATATTTATATATTGATATAGTGGTAAAACAATAGTATTAGCTTGTACTATTGTTAACTATTAATATGGTGCAATAACACTAATATTAACGCAATGGTAGAATATCATAAAGAGTAACACAACCACGTACTGGAACTGCATTAATGGTGTAGTACAAGTATTGTAAAGCAGTGGTATCAGTTTGGTGACCGAGTACATGTCGTTTTGTTACGGCACTAGGTTTGACTTGATCACTTTTTATACCAACAGTGCGCACACGAGGGTGAAAGTACCTTCTTCATAATGCCTGTCTTTCTTTTGCTGAAGGTCGTGTATCTTCTCAGTTTGTTGTCAATAAACTCCATCTTAATTTTCACCCGTCCTCGCGTTTTCTTGCCGGGTTTCGCTCCAGCCACCCCGGTGGAAACTCCTCCATACCCAGCTGCCAGTCCGGCATTAGAAGCCGAGGATCCCCCGACCTCCATCTCACTCCTCTCCCGCTTCACTCCTCTCCGGTCCGCCACTGAGATCTCTTCATCATCCCCAGAGTCCGAGTCTCCATCAGATCCGCTCAGCACTGTCTGATGATCAGACGGCCTGTCGTCATATCTGCCCCCATCGGGGAGGTTCATGGCAGAGTTTACTGCCCCAGATGCGCTGCCTACCTGAAGAGCAGTCATGCCTGCGCCGTTACCTGGGCGTCCGGCTCCTCTGGCAGCCCCGTTTCCTCCTAACATCCCTAAAACCCTCACCTGCTACAAGCACCGCAGCGGTAAGCGGCAAAATCAGATGATTCTAACTGATCCTAGACCAGATTTTAGCAGATCGACTAACCTGATACTGAACTCACCTCACATACGCTAGGCTACAAAATATTAGCTCAACTCAAATGACAACTCGCATTAAACCCACGTCTTCTGCTAGCAATCTGGAGTTTATTAAAAGACGGATATGCCCGTGTGTGTACAAGTCAATTTGCTCGTAAACTACAAAACAAACATTCAAAACTAGCCCTTTACAACCACCGTACAAAGTTTACAACGTATAGTTTCCGCCTACAGCCCATCAATCAAACCTTAACTGAACTTGCGCTGCTCTAGCCACATTTGGAAACGTCGCGTTACGACCACTTATGTGCATCCGCAGTGGGCACTAGTTACCAAAAGTAACGTTGATATCCATGTAAATAATTTCGTTTGAACACGTAACTAACTCTGTTATGTTTTTTGTGATGTTTACTATTTTCTTTACGAATATAATCACTGATAATCTTTTAATCCAGGGAATTTAACTCACGAGGACCTTTGCCTAAGGATCTACTTTCCTCCATATAAAGCGAGTCGATGTTTCCTTATATGGTGATAGCTGTCCATGTATGGTGAGTCACAATGCTGTGCTGCGATTGGTTACCCAAATCTATGAGACTTTACGATTGGCTACAGTCTAATTTTCACTTACGTCATACCCAGCGCACAGCAAACTGGCAAAGGCGCTTGGACAGTTATACTATAAACAAATATAACATTTTAGGCGAAAGAGATGACGCGACTCAAAATTAATAAATTAAGGTTAAACGCAAAGTTTAACTACAAATAAATTGCATGATTTGCATTGCATGAGCTCTTGATAACTGTATAAATGATTTGATGCTCCGTATAACCAGCAGATGGCGCTGTTAGACTAGATTATAATGTAACAACCTAAACTCATTGAGATTTTTACGTGTGATGCATCTTGTCTGCTGACAACTGAAACAAAATGACATAAATATATTAAATTAAACATCTTGCTTTGTTTACAGCAATAATGCTATTGCTTCTTTGATGGACGATATAGAGATCTAAGTAGGCTGCACACATTATTTTGTTCTTCACAGTTTTGTACGCATATTGAAGCAGTTTTACACTAGAGTCAATAAAGACATTTAAACATGAAAATCAGTGCTGCTAGAACTAATATACTCTATATATTCAGGGCAATGTGGTTTAGTAGTTGTAAATCTGGTCTTAAAATGCTTTCAACAAGGGTTAATTTATTAACTGTGGCCATCATTTCATTGATCAAAACACTTAATCCCATGTTATTCCAGAACGATCTCTATAATAAGTGTAAAACAATTATAAAAGTGTTATCTAAATTACTGAGCAAGGTATTCACATAATCAGATGAGCTTAAAGGTCCTTTATTTTCTCTCAAAACATTAAACAGCAACAAATACCAGATTCACACTTTCCTGAACAACTTTTCTTGTCTGTTGCTTTATGCAATGCAATTTTCCCCACCATTTCATTATTGCCCCATATCTATGATATATTAGTATAGCCCCTCCAAGGCCCCCCTCTCATACCTCAAGTGCAGGATTCAAAAAAGCCCTTATCATTGGTATATAAATATACAATTCTATAGGAGACATAATTTGTAATTTATGATATCACTTTGGACTAACAGTTCTACTCTCTACAGAATTCACCCCCATATTAAGTTCATAGTCCACCTGCGCTTTAATAAAAAAAAACATAATTTTATGGTGGTCTTAGGTTTAAATGTTCTTAATTATAAATGCAGTTCATGTATGTTTGTAACAGTATGAGTCAGATGCTTTCTGTAAATGACTTGGCTGTCTGTGTGTAAATATGCTTGCAGGAACTGCTCAGCTATTGTCATGGCAACATCACATAGCTGCATATTCCCATTGCAGCTGCAGGAGGTAATAATTGCACATGAATCTTGGTGGTCCTCTAAAACTGTTCCAGGAATATACCAAACTGACCCGTGCGTGTTACGTAATACTAACGAAAGATGAGCTTTTAGTCCATGAGCGTTTTCCAGCATGTTCTCTTTCTGATGTTACATTTGTGTTGAGATACAAATACAGAAAGAGAACTATGTGTATATATGTCTTAACATTTACTCATTTGGCAGACATCCAAAGTATATTACAGTGGATTCAAGGTATACATTTTATCAGTATGTTTGTTCTCTGGGATTCGAACCCATGACCTTGCGTTGCTAATGCAGTGCTCTACCATTTAAGCTAAAGGAATACTTAATACTTAGCTTTCCTGTAGCTCAGTGGTTAGAGCATGGCGTTAACAAACGCCAAGGTCATGGGTTCGATCCCAGGGATTGCACATACTTAATGTAAATGATCAATCTGTAGTACAATGCAATGTAAGTCGCTTTGGATAAAAGCGTCTGCCAAATGCCTAAATGTAAATGTAAACATGACAGCACCCTCTACATGTTACTGGTTTTCATAACCAAACAAATGTGCAAGACAGTTATTATTGAATTTGTTTTTATTTCCAAAAAACTTTACAGCAGAATAAATGGCACAAAGGCTAAGTATAAGTAAAAAAAAGTGCAACTTGAGAATATAAACTGTAAATACATATTTTTTCTGATTGACAGGTGCAAATGCAATCAACATTCCGGTTTTGTCCAAAACAAAAAGCTCTTTTATCATACTAAATAGAGACCAGTTCACTTTATATGAGACTATATGAGCAAATACTATCTCGATAAAAGAAATAAAAAGGAGCGTTCACCATGTGTGAATTGAATTCAGTGAATCAAAGTGAATCATAAGAAAACAGATAATGTCAAACATATATATATGATTGGCAAGCCTCCACCGCGTTGAAATACTTAATCCGACCTCGATGCAGGCGAGATCGCTTGCCAAAACTATTTTATACAGCACGGTGGTGTGTAAACCATTTTAGCCTCACCCACGACCGCATCTCTGGGGGCATTGGGTGTGTTTAAGTAACAGTTTTTCATAGATCATCAATAAGACAAACTGCACAAGATCAAACGGTTCTCTGGCAACCATACAGACATGTTAGGCAACAATTCCATTGCTTATGTGACCGGAACCCCTTGCCAGCAATTTCCTAAAAACATCACTTCTGTTTCCAAAACATATTGCCTTATTCTCATGGGATGGGAGGTCATTTCTGCGGCATTTGCTAGGCGGAGGTCGCATTCAGATTTTTCCATTAGCTAAGGATGCCTTTAGATTACGACACAAACTGTTCCACCTAAGACTCTTGCTTTATCCACATGTTCCACCTATAAAACACTTTCACCCCTGCAAAGATGTGAAGGGAGTCCAAGTAATGAATCTTTGAACGCCTCTGATAAAGTTTTTGATCTATATTTCGTTTCATGAATAAGAAATGAAAAGCTTGAGGGATTGCCAGATTAAATCTACTTTCATTGTATGAAAATTCTTAAAAATGATTTTGATTCGATTATTCTTAAAATGTTTGTTTCAGGGAAGAAGAAAAGTCATATGCGTTTGGAAAGACATAACAGCGCGCGACCGTTTCTTTAAAAGACATGCATCCATGCACCAGAATCTTCTTATTACCTAAACAAAGATAACCCAAGTGTACTTCAAAGTAAAACTGGGGCAGTTGTGTCTCCTTCAGATATCCACTTGTGTGATCAGCAGTGTTGGTTTTCTGAAGTTTCTTCTTCATGTCACACTCTGTCTGACCTTTGTCTTTCTTTTTTATTCAACAATGAAAACTTTAGGTGTAAAAACAGACAATCTACTTTTTATTAGTAGTAAACCAAATCCTGATTGAAATCCAATGAGTACGCGACAATCTAGATTATCTAGACCAGTGGTTCTCAACAAGTTTTGCTTCAAGACTCAAGTGGTGAGCAACACATTAAAAAAATAGTTTATTGTACAGAATAATCAATAATTATCTCAATATGAAACAATAAGGTAATTGTCCTAATTGTTTTATTAATTCGTTTTTAATTACAATTTTCAGTCAATAATTCACCATACAAATTGTGGTCATCACAGATCATGTTTATCTTCATTCCAGTTGAAACCGTATTAATATTTTCTTTATTTTGTCTTTCTTATTTTGTTCATAGTTGAGAAAAAGCGCATGTAATGTAACCAAGCCATGTTAGCCATGATATCTGTCTAGTTTGACTAAGTTCTACCAAGTGACGGATAAATTCGCACCGAATTATTTTGCTATCTTCACTATACACAATTACAGTATGTGGCATCTTAATATTCACATTTAACATCATTTTTCCATGTGGTTTGCCACTCTATCAGAAAAGTCCAGTGAGACATTTCTGGGTCGTGACCCACCTGTTGTGAACCACTGATCTTGACCATAAACATGTGACTGTGCTGAATACTTTAAATACAGAAAGCTGGAGTACAAAGATAAAATCCAAGGTGCTGATCTGGCTCATCTGAAGGGTTTAGAAAGGGTATGGACCCACGACGATGGTGAGCCTCAGCAGCGAGCTGGAACGGTAACTCAAGACGTTGCTCTGGGTAACCATCTCCAAATCCACGACGTGTTCTCTGGGCCCTGTCAAAGGCTTGGTCATTACCAGCATGGCACTTACGTTACTGGAACGCTGGAGGAGAAAGTGAAAATCAAATCTAGACATCTACAACTTCACCAGAACAAAGGTTAATTATTCAAGATTCATTTTCAGGAAACTGTGTCATTTCTGTGCACTGCTAGCAGAGCATGATGCTAGCAATGCTAAGGTTATCAAAGTCCCAAGGATGCTGACTGTAAAAACAATTTGCATGAGACACAGTTTTTATGGGTGGGTCCTCTCTTCAATGGGCACAGTGAGTAGGCTATATTAAAGATTGGCAATTGGCAATTTCAGAGAGACTAGCAATAGTAAGCTAGCTTTGAAAGCATAAGATCCCACCCATTCCACAGCCACACCTCCTCTTTAACATACGAACATGCTGATGACAGAAGATTGTTTGCATGAGCAGGGTGCTATATATAGTTAGACAGGGAAGTAGGGCATGTTTCTGGAGAAAAAAAAGACTTAAGTCTTGCTTTTAAAGAAGACTTAAGTGAATGCCCTATCGCCTTGCTTTGGGGCTGAGGCTGGAAAATGATTTCAGCAGTAACCTTTTCAAGTGAAATAATACAATCACAAATGACACTATTTCCTGAGAATGGTTTTATTCAGTCCAGAGAAAATCATCACATCTTACCCTTAAGTAGAATTCTCCTCCCTCATTGCCGGATTTGATGGTGAAAGTGTTTACCATGTTGGGATAGACACTAGTAGCTTGAATTTGGAAAATATCGGCAGGCACTGAGCGATCGGAAAAGATGCTCATGTACTTGTAGACAATAACAGGTGGAAGTCCTCGACAGACAGTGGATGACTGGCACCTACAGCGACTGTAAGTACAGAAAAAGTTTTATTGTCACTTCATATTTTCAGGGTTGAAAAGTTGAAAACTCTGGCAACCCGTTGAAATTATGAGGAATTTTCCAAGTTCAAATATTCCAAATAAAAACAAGAAATCAATAGCACTTGAAAAGTTGCCCTGGAAATCAAAGTGAAAACCTAAGGAAATATACTTTCAGATTAAGATTTTTGGATTACTGCAATACAAAGTATGATTTTATCGGTGGGATTAGACTCACCCTTCACCTGTTTTCACGTATGGCTCGCGACAGGGGTTTCTGGGATAGCAACGGAATCCTCCATAATAATTCCAACACATTTCATCATCTCTGCAGTTGTGGGTCGTTTCACATTCGTTTATATCTGAGCGAGGTATAAAAACATCAATGAGAAACTTCTGAAGTCAGTTCATTAGCCCTAAACAAGAGGCTGGTATGTACCTTGGCACATTCGCGTCCCTTGAAGTTGGTACCCATCAGGGCACACACACTGGTATCCTCCAGGCTGATTTACACATTGGAATTGGCACATGTAGTTGGAGAATTCACACTCATCAATGTCTACCAAAACAGAATAAAACAATTATCACTCTGTTGTTAATAGCAGGATAACATTAAAGAAATGTTGCTGGTATTTTCAACTTAAAGGGATAGTTCACCCCAAAATGAAAGATTCCCCATCGTTTACTCACCCTCATGTCATTCCAAACCTATATAATTTTTTTTTGTGGAACTCAAAAGAAGACATTTTGAGAAATGTTTTAGTAGTTTTGTCTACACAATGGAAGTCAATGGGTGCTGCTGTTGTTTAATTACCAAAATACTTTAACATATCTTGTGTTCCTCAGAAGCAAGAAAAGTCACAGTTTTAGACCGACATGAGGGTAAGTAAATGGTGGAAGAACTTTCATAATAATTCTTATAATTTTTGATAAATGCACGTCATTTTCAAATTAAATATGCACGCAGCAGGGCCTTAGTACAGTACTGTGCTGCTGTTTGAAACGTTTACTGTTTGCACAATGTATGTTAAGATGGCTGCTGAGATGTGAAGCACGCATACTACATTCACAATGTACACTAACAGCTCCTCTGTGACAGTTCCATGGCCTCATGGTATAACAAAGTGTCTTTTATATGCCCACTTCTGAAGCCAGGTATAGGTAGGTTTATGTTTATTTTATGCCTGTGTTTTTATAAAGATTGTGTATTTAAACATACTTCTCATTTGACATACAGCTTTTGGCATACAGTAGGGAAGGAGCCATATTCAGACACGGGGAAGAGTTTGTGGTTGGTCATGACTTGAGTTCAAAGATCTATATAAGATCTATGCAATTCTGTTGCATGCTAACATGTGTAATGTGAAAGTGTTATGGTTATACTTTCAAACAGTGTGATAGTTGTATACTTTACACATTTATTCCCAGAGCTGCCTGATCGCCTGCTAGTTTTTTATTAGTATATTAGTGTAAACGCATTTCCTGTTTGTTTACATACACAGAGTTGAACTTGTTACCTGTGAAAATAAACAGCATGCCATAGAGCTACATTTTAAATTACATCCTAAGTGTGTAACTGTGTGTGTTGATATTTTTCTTGAAATGGAAATTAACCTTGACAGGAGACAGAGTCTGAAGCCAGTTCATATCCAACTTCACACTGGCAGATGAAAGAGCCAATGAGATTGTAGCACTGATGCTGACAGGGGTTCGAGGTGGCGCATTCATTCACATCTGTTAACACAACAACAACAACAACTTAGATCCAAACATGAAACACGTTTTTAAAGATAAATAAGTGAATCCCTGAATAACAAACAAAATGGCTAGCAAAATGTCCTAAAAATGCCCCAAACAACACCACTTATTTAAACCAAAAGGTATTGAAATCCAAAATACACATCTTTTCTGCACTCCTCATCATTCTTTGGTTTGTCTGGCAAAATTTCCAGCATAGTCCTAGAGTACAGAAAGTGTCTGTTCGCACTGTGGGGGCCATCGTGGGTGGTCTGAGCTTATCTGCCAGGTTTGGTCAAGTAACTACTATATACAAAGGCCTAAGAATAGCCCGGTTCTCTCTGGTTCATATACAGACTATTGAAAATGCATTGTGTGAGTGAGAAAGCTCTTCATCCAAATAAAAGTATATTCAGGCAGATTCTTCCTTGCTTCCTTAGTGACCTATTTGAAGCTTTAATGCGAGAATAATGTCAAAGCAGAGATCTGAAGACCCCCGGAGGGCCTCTTGCCTAGAATTTCCAAAGCTCTGCTGACCAGCGCTTTGCTGGACATGGCTCATGTGGGCCCTTTCAGGGGGTTCAGCACTGTTGATAGCCAAACCGGCTGATGTACAGTGGAAAAAATGAGGCAAGAGACCTCGCAGGCAAGGGTTCACCGGAAAAACCTCAGCGTTTTTCACCCACCATCCTGAAGGGAGAGAGACCATTCAGAACACACCTGGAGTCTGTGATCACCCACATGATGGCGGTCTGATTCCAACTGGTGTCAGATTCCAAAGGAGAATCCTTGCCAAGACGCATTTTGAAAGAGATTGGCCTAAAATATGTAAACATTGCAGGAAGGACGACCTCTCTTTGCGGGAAAAGGCGCGAGCTAATTGTTGACTCATTTTAATGGGCTGGAAGATTGCATGTCCTGACCCATGCTTCCTTCCCCACAACGAAACCACAAAACCTAAGTTAGCTGCTTGACAACAGAAAACGTAGTCTTTGCCTCGGACGGCATGCCCACATACTGCCCACAGTCTGTTCACTGGCTGTCTTATCTATACTCTGCATGAAGATGAGCTAAAATAGCCAGTTTTATTACATCACCATCATCATGGTGCTTCCTAAAGATCAGAGTGAACCAGTCTACAGTAAGCGCTATTTATTAGATTTGCTAATATAGGTTAGGGGCATGAAAGAGTGTTTGAACTCAAGTGTTGTTTTTGAAGAACTTGTTAGCACAGCACTTAGCAGCTACATTACAGATAAACTTTGAAGCTCATCTGGTAAAGCACGTAAACTTTAAACACTTTAAAGGTTTAAACTTAAGTTTACCTAACTTTAAGGTTTGTAGTTATTGTCAAGAATCGGCTGCAAAATGAACCAAAGTTTATGTTAATGGTCAAATGTTTGGCAACTTGAGACTAACTCAAGACATACAAGTGATAGTGCCTGCTAGAAAGATCCACATTTCTGGTGACCACCATCTGTTGTACTTTGGATGCTGGTCTCTAGCAAGAGATGCTGGTGTGCTGTTGTAATCACCAGACTGCTTGACTAGCAGCCAACAAATATCTACTTTGGTTAACCAGCTTCATCAGCAAGAATTCCTTGGTTGATCAACTTCATCAGCTGAGTTTGGCTGGTAAACAGCATGACTGGTTATGACTAACATCTTTATAACCAATGAGAACCAACATAAAAATTAAATTTACATTTACATTTAGTCATTTAGCTGACGCTTTTATCCAAAGCGACTTACAAATGAGAACAAATAGGTTGATGGAATTGGTGTCTGATGTTCCTTGCTGTAGATTAAACCAAGAGTATTCCTATAAGCTCATTTTGGGTGGTATCTACCAAAAATCTGCTTCTTGTACTGTATCTGAAATCATTAAAAGATTGTAACAATGTATTTTTCTTGTAAGACAAGATGGTTGGTCGGCATTCAATTCACATATTTCTGTCTCATCTTTGCTTTATACAAACGAAGTTGTTTTCTTGTACCACAGGGATTCTGCGTGCTGAAACACGACGGAGACATCAACAGTTGGCAAAAGCAGCACTATTAGCACATACACAAAATGTTTTATCCACCAGATAGATAAAAACCCAGAGGACACAGATGTTTGGCACCACATTCTCTGTACTGACAAACAATGTCCTGAGCGATACAATCACTTTCTGAAGAGAGTTAACACTGTGACGCTTAAAAAAAAAACATTTAATTTCTGGCTCAACCAATGGCGTGAGTTTGGGAAACAATCATTAAGGGGTCCAAACCATTGATGTAACCTGAGGAGGGGCAAAGTTGTATATTTCAAAAATTGATAAAAACATATAGTGCAACTGTGATCAAGTTTACATATTACCCCCCCCCCCACACACACACACATACCAAACAAAATTGTATATACATAATCTTGTAAAGTTGCATTTAAAAAATGTTGTAAGAATGTGCAACAAGCAACGCTTCTGTCATGGGTTTGAATCCTGGAGATACATGTACTGGCTCATAAAATAAATAGCTAGAATACATTGTAACTTTGGGTAGACGCTCTTGCCAAATGCTTAAATGTAATTGCCACTTGCAGCTATATTTATTTTTGCAATTATGTGCACCTTGAGGTGTAGAAACACATGTCACACGTCACCTTTAACCTATAAACGTAATGATTACAACAAATACTGCAAACGATCACACGCAATTACTTACTAGAAAAATGCTGAGATAATCAGACAGCTACAACTCACCCCTGCAGTAGTTCTGAGAGTCCAGCATGAAACCGACACCACACTGGATTGTATGCGAGCTTTGAATGACTCTTGGGTAATTGCCCCGGGAGATGGAGGGTAACACGGGCTGTACTACCCTTTCACCACCCGTGTTCACAGGTGGGGCGGTAGTGGGCTCATCCTCACCATTACTGACAATTATCTGAGCACTGTGGGGCAGGCAGAGGTATCCACCAAAATGGTTGATGCATTTCATGCCCCCTTTGCAGGCGTCCTGAACTGTCTTGCACTCATCTATATCTGTGTAAAGAGTTGAGAGACACATGTTGGTTCACACATAATTAAAATCCAGCATAACACTTTGCAAAGGACATAATTAGGTAACATGCCTTGTAGTGAGCATGATTATAAGTACATTTTTACTAGATGTGGGCTGTACTTTGCACGTGCAAAACTCACTGCCACAAGGGTGTTCTGGGTGGTTGCCAGGATGTTGCTGTGCAAGTGTTTTTAGTGTTCTTTGCATTAGCTATGTGTGCAGGGTGGTTACTTCTGGTATTCTGGGTGGTTGCCAAGGAGTTGCTATGCAGTTGCTAGGGTACTTTGAATGTTTTTACCATGCATGCAGTTGCTACTGCGGATTGTTTGGAGTCATTTGCTAGGGTGTTGCGGGTAAGTGTCAAAATGTTACTATGCAGTTGCTAAGGTATTATGAGAGGTGGTTATTATGGTCTGTATGATATTCTACACAAAATATGTATTAATCATTGATAAGGCTGTAGGTAGATTTTACATCTGACACAAAAAAGAACTACAAATTTTGTGCGAAGAACATTTACCAACTGATAGGAATAATCTTAAACTAGTTAAATATTGATCAGCCTAGTGTGTATGGGGCTACATTACCTTTGCAGCTTTCCTTTTCAACATCAAATTCATAACCTTCAGTGCACTGTACAAGGACAAAAGCACAAAATTAACATAATAAATCAAAAGCACAAAACAAAACTCTTGTGTGAATCTCATGTGAATCTAATCCTAACCTTGTGTGATTAATCGTGCAATTATTTAATTAGAGTCTGTTGACAGTGTGGTTTAAAAAGGCACCTGTTCGAATTACAGAAGAATAGCTGAGCGTGTCAGTTTTGCACTACTTACGGCGTATGTGATCGGCTCCTCTGCTTCCTGAGACACTGCGAAGTGGACGACAGCACTTAAACATAAGCAGATCGCGAGCATTGTGAACTGCAACACAGAGAAAACAAATGATCCTGCAGAAAAAACGATCAGGCTGAGATGCAGCTGAAGACCAGCTTAAGATGGACCTGTTGGTTTAGTTGATTCCCAATATGGTCAGGCTGGTATAATCTGGTTTGGTTGATGTTCCAGATCCTACTGGAAAAAAGATACTTCCACTGAGCTATAGAGTGGAAGATCTATCAACCATCTAGCATTGCCAATGTAGCCTTGGTGATTGTCTTAGAAACACCTTAGCAACCACCTATAACTCCCTTACAACTGTTCAACAGTCACTGAGAGCACCCATGGAACCACCTTTATACCACTTATTGTAGAAACGCCCTCATCCATACACCCACCCACCTACCTACCCATCCATACCCACCTACCCACTCATCCATACCCACCTACCTACCCATCCATACGCACCTACCTACCAGCCATCTAACATCCAGCCATTCACCCATTCATCCAAACATACAAGTTTGCTTTATCAAAGTTTACTTTTCTGGATACTAACCATTTTTCAGCATTATTTTCACTTCTTCAGTAGCAAATGCATTTTCATCTTCTATACTTTGAATAAAATAGTTTGTTTTAGTTTGAATAAAACTGTTGTTGACCCTGGATCAGTTCTGAGTTCAGTTTGGCATAGTTCTGCACATCGCAGCACAAATCAACAATGTCCGGACTGTGCCTGTTCACCCAGCTCATTTAAGTAATTATGCCATTGCACATTTTTAAGCTTCACGTTGTCCTTGTGCAAATTACCACAACATATTTGAGACAAAGGGTGTAGATCTAAACAGTGGGCACATCAAAAATAATGTTTTCTTTAAAACATGAATTGTAATACTGAATTTAAAGATTCCCAAAGAGGTACGTCCATGTTTTAGAAGCTTATTCTAAACATCACAAAAAGAAACAGTAAAATAAGACGTGTGTAAATCCACAATACAAGATCATTACAGCTATTTCAAAAGTAGTGGATCCAAAGGCATGTAGCAACTAGTAGACACCATATTTATCTGACAAAGCCCTCTAGCAACTTACAGCTAAAATTGTTGTTCTGTTAGGCTGAACTTTACATTTATTTAATTACACAAGTAACTGCTTCTGTAAATGTAAACTCCATTTTCATTCAAAATTGCATTGCATTGCATGTATAACATGGTACTTTATTCTTTGATGTATGTATAAAACAGAGTAACAGTAGTTGCTTTGAATGGGGTTAAGCTTAAAAAACATTATTAGCAGTTGTTTTGGTATTCTGCACACTGAGAAACTGTTAATATTGCTATGCATCAAAACTATGCACAGATCATTTACAGCATACAGATTTATAATGCTGTACATAATTCATACACATATACAAATATGATGTTTCCCATTTGTAAGTCTTCTCAGAAGTGCTAAATGTGTATGAAGTGTGTAAAGATGCTTACCGTGTGTGTTATATTCCTCTGTAAATTCAGGAACACTGAAGAGTCACACATGAGGTGCCTGCAATAATATTCTTAGGAGGCAGGTTTTCCTCACATGCCTTTTCAAATTATGTTTTTTTTTGCTTACTGTTACATTCTTGTTGGGATATAATTGTAGTGAATGTGGCTCCACCTACTGCCAAAGATTCAGACCTACAATAAACTTACAATAATATAGAAATTCAGTCTGTAAATGGAAACAGTAAAAACTGAGGAGAAAAAGAAATTAAAAGAAATATATTATTTATCTGCATCATATAAATCGGCAGCTAATTCTATACATTTAATTTATTATATAAAATAAATAATTTTATTATCTTGTTTTGTCCCATTTGTGAAAAATCATATTTTGAATGTTATATTTTTACAAATTTTATTATTTTAGAGGTTTAATAAAGAAATTAAAAATGCAATTATTTGATTTATACAATAATTTGTTTTTCTTAATGCTTTTTCATTTTTTATTTATA
The DNA here is from genome assembly GCA_036877575.1 of Botia almorhae. Classification (NCBI taxonomy): domain Eukaryota; kingdom Metazoa; phylum Chordata; class Actinopteri; order Cypriniformes; family Botiidae; genus Botia; species Botia almorhae. The sequence goes on from JAZGTJ010000918.1 coordinate 35,812, forward strand.
ATTATTTTATAATTATTAAGCATGCGTCTTTTATGACCTCATATTAATTGAAATAATTCAAGAAATATTTGTACTTTTAAAAACACCACAGGACTGTGTATGTAAACTAGTGAAGGCAAGAAAAGTTATTAAAATTATGTCAAAAGAAATGGTGACCAGTTACAAGACATACAGTCACAAGTTACACAGTCACTTACATAAACTTTTACATAAACATAAACATTTATACGCCTTTCTAAAATCTTGATGTTATAATTGCAAACGTTGCATGGTCATGTTCACCTCTTCAAACGCAAACCGTGTTTTGAATTGTGCTGGAGATTTTTGTCATTTACTTTAGGTGACAGTATTACGCCTCCTGGTGTTCAATGTGGCCCATTTAATCATTGACGAAGACGAGATTATTCACCAATGAACAACAGGAACATTCGGAAGTGACGCTGAAGGTGGGCGTAGTCTCTGCTCACACCGGAAGTTCAACCTTAAACCTGTTAGTTAGCGTGAGCAGCAATGGAAGATAAACACTGATCATTTACGCAAGTAAGAAAACAAAAGTTGTTTATTTACACTGATATATACAGATTATAAATCCTAGCTATTAAAAATAAACAATTACATTGTAATTATATTTATTTTGTTTCTAACAGTTTGTCTTTGATCAGTTATTATGACTATAACGAATAGACTGTGTTTTCATTTATATAATTAATAAGGTTTAGCTTGTATCTCTTTATTCTGTGTTTGTTCCTAACTGAAAAATCTTAAGTGTGTTTAATGCTGTCTCTTTACTGAGAAGCTACATGCTAAAGCTAAGCTGTCAAAACAGAGTCCCGCATGGAAATGTAAACATGCGTTATTTCTTCAAAACCTAGATGCCTAAACAGCACTTGTGTTCTTAATAACCTCGAATCCTACTGAGCTCCCTACATAGACAGCATTTTGGCCCTCGTTGTTGAAAAAACAACGCTGTCTATCAGAACCGTCATACTCTAAAACTTTGGTGAGCTTTGATGTGCTATGGGCATCATCATCATCATCGTCTTAAAACCTTGTAACTTTGTGAGATCTAGAAACATTTGTGGACAAGACTAGTGTGATGATCTTTCAGTGTGAAGCAATCTGTATGCAGGTCTACTTTCAGTAAACAGCACAAGTTTAATAGTCAACATACTAAGTTAACAAAATCCAGTCTTTCCGTCTGGATCTCTTGCAGAAAGATTGTATGAATCTTAAAAGTAGAAAACATAGCTTTTTAACACAACACAGATTTACTGACGTGGTCTATGGCTGGGTTATTGTCACTAATATTGCTATGAATGTGTATTTGTAGTTGGGCAGTGGTAAGCCATGGCACAGACTGAGAAGAAAACTGGTCTGCTGAGGAGAACATCCTCCTCAAAAAAGCCACTGAAGGAGAAAGTGGTGCTCATGTATGATGAGATATTTGCGGTAGGTTGTGGATTCAGGTGATGGAATGTTTTTTGCTTTAGTAAACTGCTTAGATGTACAGTTAGTTACTATGGCTCCATGTCTGCCAATACTTGTATACCAATATATTTCCATTTTATACAATGTTTTTTTACCCATTGTTTTTGCTGCATTTTTTAATCAAACTAAATTATTTAAAGAAATAGATGCTTTTCTGATTTTCTGGTTGCACATGGATAAAGATGATGCTGGATTAAAATGTTACATTATTACAAACTGTAGTTGGATCTAAGATTAAGCGTCTGACTAACCAGATTTTTTTGAACAAGCATGCAGTGCAAATTCACAGTTTGTTAACACAGTTTCGTCCTTCATTGCCTTAGAAGGAAGACCCTACCAAAAACAATCCTCGCTTCTGGGATGAGCTGTTTTTGATGAAGGTATGTGACATCTACCATATTGAAATATAAAATAGTTCTGTCATCATTTCCATAAAGTTGCAATTCCCTCATAAACAACATAAATAAAAAACATGTGATGTTGTTTGCTGTTTTATAAATTAATAAGTTAATTTCTTTGTGCTTTTCTGATCAGGTGAATCTGGAGTATCTTGAAGGGAAGTTAGAGTCTCTGGATGGAGATGAAGTGATGAAGATCAAAGACAACATCAACAGTTTGTTCCATCACTGCGTTCAAGCTCTGGGCGAGGAACACCAGATTAAAGTAGTCAATGCGCTTCAGGTGAGAGAATACGTCAAGCTCATAACCACACACATTACATGACTATAAACTACATGACTATATGTATTAAAAACTTTATATACATCATGATAGTATTTGTTTTTCTGCCTTTAAATAAAAAAAAACATTTGATGTTTGATGTTTTTTGCATCACAATAATGAAAATGATTTTTTATAAGAATGTGCTTAATCATTATTAAATAATATCTTATATATAATCCTAGTGGTTCTTGAAGCTTAAAGTTGTGATGATTTATTATACCTTCTCCTATCCTTGTGTAAAATGCACAGAGAACTGTAAGTGTGCCATTGGTAGGTTGAATTTCTGAGGAGTATTTACGTTGTCTTTTGGGTGGAAATATTACCTGCACAAAACACATTTAAATGAATTGTGGGATTGTGAAATCAGTGTTTGTGTGAGCTTTTGTGTTAGGAGAGGACACACCCTGCATAAACATTCTGGGTGAAAAGCCAGTTGACAATCCTCCTCTGTGTTATCTCAGACTCTGTGTGCATTATTCCGGGGAGTTCACCAGAAGAACAAGTCAGCTACAGGCTTTGACATCATCAACATGCTGATGGGCTTTGACAAAGCTGAGCTCAGGATGAAGGTCAGTTAGAGGTCCTCATGATGTTCGGATGGTACACAGGCTCAGGATGTGAATGAATGGATCTCTGTTCTCAGGAGCTGATGGAGAGTTTGGATAGTCTGCTGTGCGGAGACGGATCAGAGAGTCTGAAGAGTTTATGTCTGAAACTTCTGCTGTGTTTGGTCACTGTAAGATCAAGCCATTCCTTGTTAAATCACACACCTGCACCAGATCATTCCTGCAAAGAAAGATCATATGGGTGGTGATCATGCATGAGTATGTCTGTGTCATATTTCACCACAAAATCAAACACATATTAATTGTGAAGTTATTACTTTTCATTTGATTTTGTGGTGAAATATGACCCAGACATACTCATGCTTGATCACCACCCACATGATCTTTCGATCTAAACTTGGAAGAGTTGATGCCAGTCAGATTGAACGTAATGATGCAGTAATTATCCATAAAACATTTCAAAAGTACCTCATCTGCATCTGCAATGTTTTTGGCATAGACCATTTTAGCTGAAGTACCTGAGCTTATTGAGGAATGTTCTCACATGATTATAACCTGGATCTGTTTGTTTAGGTCACAGATAATATCAGTCAGAACACCATACTGGAGTATGTGATGATCAACAGTATCTTTGAGGCCATTCTACAGGTAATACTTGTGTTTTTTTCTATGAGATGTATGACATAAGAAGTTATGTCATTACATCAACCATTTGATCCAACTGTTTTTGTCCAGATTCTGTCTGATGTGTCCAGTCGGGCTCAGCATGGCTATGACGCCGTGGTTCTTTTAGCTCTCCTGGTCAACTACAGGAAGTATGAGGTGATTCTGATATTGATAATGTCTTCTGCAGAGGTGACAGATATGTGGTTTTCCATGGTAAAGATGCCACGCTGTAAAGATGTTGCTGAAGTGTTATGAATATGAATGATACCAAACCTCAAATTATACTGTGACAGAGGCCAGATGTCATAGACGCCAAAACGCATTACATTTACACCGAATGCAGTAATTGGACAAACATTTTATGATCCTCCACCTTCCACAGAAGATATATATTTATATAAATATATTTAGATCTCTTTATTTAATGGATGCTTTTTAGGATTTGAGGAGACTTTCAACCAGCATAACAAAAATGTTTCTGAAAGACACATACCCAGCTTTTAAATCTTAACTTGTATTTTTCTCGTATTGTAGTCGGTGAACCCTTACATTGTGAAGCTGTCTATAGTGGATGACGAGCCGACCCTGGATGTAAGTGACTGGACACTCCGCTTTAAATTCACGATTACACAGGCATGTTCATGTGGAAGTTTAATGTAATGGATGTGTTTGTAGGGTATGGGGATGGTCATCCACCACGCACTTACAGATTACAACAGGTATCCTGCCATCTTCTATGTTAACAGCTGTTTGTCATACACTGTGTGTGTGAGATTTCACCTGTTATCCATTATTCCCGCAGGCAGTATAAGGAAAAGGAAGATGAAAACCAAGGAGGGTTTTTCTCCACATTAACCAGCATGGTATGAAAAACGTATCTTTCATACAAGTCCGTATGTTTTTTGAAGCCTTATAGTAGTATTGTGATTCCTGACAATATTCTCCCTCTATCGTAGCTCACAGATCTGATTCACATTCACATATATACCCTTACACATTCAGATATGGCTGAATAAAGGAGTAGTCCACCCATAATTTATCTCATAATTTACTCATCTTCATGCCACGAGTATGACTTTCTTTCTAAAAAAAGAACACAATCAGAGTTATATTAAATTTAAATATTGATATATTAAATATATTATTAAATATATTAAATATTGTGGCTTTTCCCCAGCTTTGTAATGGCATTAAATGGTGCCCGAGATTTTGTAGCCCAGAAAGCGCATTCGTCCATCATACAAAGAAACCACGCGACTCCAGTGGAATAATAAATGTCTTCTGAAGCAAAAAGATACATTTGTGAAAGAATTCTTATGGTTACTGAGTACCTGGAATATACAAAGTCATTTAGGCTTCTTCTGTAGTGTTTTGTGTGTAAACAAGAACTTTATTGTCTTTCGCAATGTCCAATGACATTCTAAACGTTAGGATTAAGGGTTTCATATTTTCCTTTTATATTCTGCATCAGAAAAAAGTCATACAAGTTTCAAATAATATGAAGTACATGATGTGAAGGGATTGAGTGAATGATGACAGAATTTTCATTTTTGGTGAAATTTAACTGAAAACGTTACAGTAAATACATTGTAATACTGCTTTCGTCCACAGGTGGGCAGCATGTTTATAGCAGATGCTGACGAAAAGCTTTCAGTGCAGTAAGTAAAAACACACATGTTTTAGTTGAACTGATTTTGAATTGTCATGTTTTGGAGAAAGTCCGCTACTACATGCCCCATATGTCGCGTGCTTAAGGACAACATGTCAGTAATTATAATAAGTCTTTCCGTTCACAGTATAATGCTTGTGCCATTATGTCAAAAGCTCCATCTGTCTAATGGCTTTATTATCCTGTAGGACTAATGAAGCCATCCTGCTCGCTCTGTATGAGGCCGTTCATCTCAACAGGAACTTCATCACAGTTCTTGCACAGGTCTGTACCATCTGTAAAGCACTGCTGCTTCTTATTTTTTGGGTATATTTTGATTGGTGGGATACAGTTGTCTTGTTTCCTTTACTCCAATTATGGTAATGTCATTTTGCATCTGGCTCGTCATTTACAGAGTCATCCAGAGATTGACATACCAACGACACCTGTTACACCCACTCCAGCTTCACCGACGACCCCACTGGGCACCACACCGCCCTCTCTAGACCGTGAGTTCAGAATGCACATTTAAAGAGGTGGATAGAAAATGGTTAATGATGAGCTAAAATCGAGTCATTTGCACTATTCTTTGCCATTTTTGGACCTTGACAGCCCCGTTCTTCGTAAAACACTACAAACATACAGGAAACAGTCACAACACTCAAAACTTTAGAGTTTTTAGTTAATCAACTTTTTGCCAATTGCAAGTTCATCAATTCGTGTTATGTACGCACTTAGCTTGGATTGCTTTGTCTTTAGTTTTAATGGCTGCTGAAATAACACAAGCATCAGCAGAACTGAGGCACTGTGGGGATTATTTCAATAATGAAACGAGAAACTGAGCCATGCTGTTTTAAACGCTTCTGAGCCAGCTGTTGTTTAGCAAAATGACCCCACAAGCTGTACTCTCAGTTCAGTCTCTTATATTCACTTGCTCACATCTCTTACATGTGCGCCTTTAAAGCACAAGGCTGTGTGGCTTCTTTTTGGAGACCTAAAATCCATTAGTCATATGAAATATTAAACCCACTCAGATCTGGTTGAGAAAAACTGGATGTGGTGTGTTCTCGTGTGTAAATGTGCAAACCGAGCTGTCCAGTTATGATTTCATCACCTAAAGCCTGAACCATACGCAAAAAGTACACAAACGTTTTTGGCCGTCCAAAGCAGCGATTTACCAATCACAATTGAGTATTCCAGAGAGTTGTGTAATTAATGACTGCTTAGAAGTATGTAAAATGGGACGCAGCCAAGGTCTTTAGGTTCACTTAAAGATGTCAATCATCAAGAACAGTATTGAGCACACCTGATGTAGATCACTCTGTAAAGCGATTTAAAATTCATTTATTCTGTTTGCAGTGATGAACAATCCTGAACTTCCTCTAGACCCAAACTTGCAGACGAGTAATCTTCTTATAACCTTCCTCAAATATTCCTCCATTGTAATGCAGGACACCAAAGGCAAGCTATCTCTGTTCTTTTTTTATATTGTCTCTGTGTTTCCCTACCTAGTGAGATGCATAGCTATCCGCTGCCTACATAGACAGCTACATTCTAGTCAGCATCACAACCGAAACGAGTGAATGATGCAGAACTTTTTACAGAAGCTTATGAGATGACAATTGGCAATTGATTTCATTATATTTAGCTATTAGTAAGTTTGCCATTTTGCAAAACACAAACAGTTTGCTTATTGGTGAACTAAAAATACATAGTACAAACAAATATTGGGTAAAATAGTCTAACTTTAATTACATGAAACTATAATATCTTGTGTTGTATTTATTATTGATATTTTCTTACTTTGTCTGCCATCTTGGATTGATTTTTTTTCCACTGAGCTTTGCCGTGCATTATGGGATTGCCAATATAGTTGAAGGATACATGCTGTGCTGGCCAATAAACAAAGTGAAATATCTTTTGTGTAGGCCACACCCATGATGCCTTTATTGCCGCCCATGTAGGCAGCTCACTAGGTTTTGGAACAGAGAAATTGTTTCTAATCTTTATTAAACCAAAATGAAATCTTTTTTGTGCATTTTAAAGAATTCTTCTTGTTTTCAGATGAACACAGACTCAACAGTGCCAGACTGTGCCTCATCATTCTGACCTGTATAGCCGAGGTAATGCAGTTTTGGATGTTGGGAGGTACTGCAGTTTTTTTGTTCTCTACTTTGATGGTTTCTCCGTGGTTGTTTTGTTGATTAGGACCAGTATGCTGACGCCTTTCTCCACGATGATAACATGAACTTCAGAGTCAGCTTGCACAGAATGGTAAGATCCTCCGCTCGGCTCTCAGCTGCCACAAGCATCCAGACACAAAATGAAGACAATGTTGCTGGAATACAAAGCAGCAACTGTCTGCCGCCACTTTACATCCAGTTCATCTAGCCTCAATGCTGTGGCACACTCAGTTATCTGGCTTTCATCATCGCAAAGCATTTTTTTAAGATTCACCTTTATTATGATTTGCTGTTACGTTGGAGGTGTGGCTTAGTGATTAGCACGCCTGTTCCGAAACGTTGAGCTGTGGTGCTCAGGCAGGTGACACTAGTTTGAATCAGGCTTGTTTCATACACTGATCATGCTGTTTGTTGTATTTCGGTGTATTTTGTCCCTTCTAACTCTCTTTTATTTGACCAGCCCCCTAACTGCCTACATGCACAAAATCTGACTGTTTATTTTGTATGTGGTAATCAACAGTCAGAAATGCTATTGTTAAAGCATTGTTGGTCTAGTGTTAATGTTGAATATCAGATCTTGTATTAATTTCTTATGTATTTCAGCCAATGAGACACCGGAAGAAAGCAGCGGATAAGAACATTCCCTCTCGACCTTTAGTGTGTGCAGTGTTGGGTGAGTGTGTTTACAACAAATGATTTACTATAGAATCTCATTTGTGAACGTAAGATCAATTATAACTGAATGTTTTAATGACTTGTCTTTGCAGACCTGATGGTAGAGTTTATTGTTACTCATATGATGAAGGAATTTCCCATGGATCTCTATATGTGAGTTTGCATCTGATATTTAGTTTTAAATATTGCAATGGTTATATTAATGAGGACACTGTGAGAATTCATGTATGAATTCATTTTAGGCGCTGTGTTCAGATTATACACAAACTGATCTGCTATCAGAAGAAGTGCAGAGTTAGACTACACTACACCTGGAGAGAGCTCTGGTCAGGTACGACCATCACTAAAGTGTGTTTCTGACTATAGCAGAGACATGTGCTTTTACAGCATTCTGTTCTATACCATATATAATTTTATTCTGTTTCATTCCATTCTAATTATATTTCATTCTGTTCTATTCCATTCTAATTATATTTCATTCTGTTCTATTCCAATTATATTCCATTCTGTTCTAATTATATTCCATTTCCATTCCTATTCTATTTCATTCTGATTATATTCCGTTGTATTCCATTCCATTCTATTTTTATTCCATTCTGTTCCATTTCATTGTAACTATATTCCATTCTATTTCATTCTGTTTTTATTTATTGTTTTGTTCTTTTCTATTTTAACTCCTTTTGTTCTTTTTATTTTTTCTTCTTTGTTGTATTCCACTACATTCTGTTTTATTATGATTTGTTTTAAAATGTTTCAAATATTTTGTGGTCTATTCTATAAATACAGGACTCAACATTCAACAAGATTGTTTAAATCCTGAGTTTTATCAGTTACTAATTCAAGAATTGTGGGTACAGATGAACTTAAAATAAGTAGAACTCTGAGTAGAAATAAATGAGTCTAACTAAAGGGATATTTTCTCTATTTCTCTGAACCCCATGAAAATGAATCAGATAATAACCATGTAAACCAGTTGCATGGAGTCACAGGTCAGAGGATTGATGATTTTAGTGTGATGGACCCTGTATCATTCAGATAGCTTTCACATGGCTGTTAATTGTGTTTCTCCAGCTCTCATTAACCTACTGAAGTTCCTGCTGTCTAATGAGACCAGCCTTCTGGCCAAGCACAATATTTTCCAGCTGGCTCTTCAGGTAAAACAGCACTGTCTGTGCAACAGTTGGTCTGGTCTTTAGGTTTGTTTATAGTTCCTGTTTGCCCTTACCTTACTTGACTTCCTCTTTTAGGTTGTGAACCTCTTTAACATGTTTATCACGTATGGAGACACGTTTCTGCCCACCCCCAACAGTTATGACGAGCTGTATTATGAGATTATTCGCATGCATCAAGTTTTTGATAACCTCTACTGCATGGGTGAGTCATGTGACTTAAGCCACAGCAGTTCAATGCTGATTTGAATGGAGGGGGGTTGTATTTGGCCTCAATTACTAAATCATTAATGTAATCTTTATGACATCACAGTGCTGAGAGTTTCCACAAACACAGGCCAATGGAAAGAGCCGGCCAGCAAAGTTACTCATGCGCTCATCAATGTCAGGTAAGAAAAATGAGCAGACTGTGTGTGTGTGTGTGTGTATAATATATATAACACATTTACATTTTCAGGACTGGATTAATAACCTTTTTCCGGTTTCTGAAAAAGGTTATTAATCCCATCCTGAAAAGGTATCTAAAAATTTATAAATCTAAAATTTGTAAATCTGTATGTATAACTTCAAATCTAAACAGTAATAAATATTTTTTTGGAAAATAAAATTAAAATTTGAATAAAAACATTCACTGTATAGGTTTAGTTGGATAATATAATTATAAACCAAAATATATAGTTGCAAAATGAATATAAAATTATATATCTGAATGTAAATCAAAGTAAATCATATAATGTCTATGAATACAAGTTGATACAAAGATTTTGTGTAAAATGGCTTTAGTAGTAGCTGTTTTAATAGCTAATAGTAGTGTTAAATAGCTATAGTAAAACTTGCTTTTTATTTTGAATTGTGTGGGCAAGGATTGCAAAGAGGACCGTGAATAAATTATAGATTTTTTGGTAATGCTGAAACATTCTGAAGGCATTCAGGGATGTCACCATGTGTTTCTGCCACACAAAAGAAGCTGAGTGCTTTTTTGAAGCATACATAATGCAGAGGATTACAACAGAATGCAGAACATTTAGAACCGCACTGTTTTTGTTTTCTTGTGGAAAAATGGTTTCCAAAGGCATCCTTGCATCTTATTTTGCCCAATGTTTTTTATTTTTGTTCCTTTAGAGCAATTATTAACCATTTTAACCCCAAGATTGAGTCCTACGCAGCTGTGAACCACATCTCCCAGCTCTCAGAAGATCAGGTAACCGAATAGAATTTGATGCAAATAAACTTCATTTATTAAGCTTTATATAACCACATTATGATATTTATTACATTTACATTTATGCATTTGGCAGACGCTTTTATCCAAAGCGACTTACATTGCATTATACTATACATTGTGTCTGAGTATGTGCAATCCCTGGGATTGAACCCCTGACCTTGATGCTCTAACCACTGAGCTACAGGAAAGCTTCTCGTTAACTCTCGTTATTTGGAAAATACCAAGGAAAAATCAAGATATTGCAGTGGATCTTTCATATACTCCACTAGAGAAAGTTGCTTTGCAGGCTGCTTATAGCAATCAATTGAAATTTTACATTCATGTTCTCTTTGGGGAAGCTATATTAAAAATTGCCAGGTTACTAGTTAGTTGAGTTAACGAGTTGCTCGACTAATATTTAATATCATGGTGTACAATATATGGCACTCAGACAATATGTTATTAAGGGACCGTTCATTAGTGCATCCAGTGCAGTTGTTTGTGGTCACAGGTGTTGTGTAATTACCCCTTGATCTGGAGGGTAACGATGCCATGGGGCAGAAGTGAGGTCATTTGACAGACGCGCACACCAGCTGTGTCCCTCACAATCAAGAGTTTTCTTCTCTTTCATCCGTGACCTCCATCAGATCTCCATCTATGCTGCCCCATCCTAGCTGTGTAAATTCTCCATATAGTTACCCGACGCTTTGCAACTTCAGCCTGTAAACTGAAGCATGTGGTCTGCACATATTGGCGTGAGGTCTATGAGGTTGTAGGTGTGAAGAATAATGAGTTGGAGATCAACGCATAAAGAATTCCAGTCAAGATGTTGATCAAGTAAAAAATTGCTCCTCACAGATAAGCCCAACTAACCTGAAGGCAATGTTGGGAAAGCTTGTAGCTTGAGAAGCTACAGTATCAAAACAGTTGAACTGCTGCCAGGGTAAAAAAAGTGTTGAGTGTTCTCGTAGTTCAATTAGTATAGATTCTATAACTTTATTGCACTGTAAGTTGCTTTGGATAAAAGGGTCATATGCATAAATGTAAAAATTACTACAAGTTACTAATAACACAGATGCACCAAATCCATTATTAAATCCCTTATTAAAATTAATCATGTTTTTTGTAGTAGACGTGTAGTAATATTATTTTGGCTTATTCATTATTACTTGTATAACCAAAGTTTTGCCACAAATATCATGTTTAGACTACGATTACTGTAGTGGTTATTAATTTGTGGTCACCGTGGTAAACTCTAGTAACCATGTTTTTTGTTTTATTTATAGTAAAACCATGGTTAGTTTTGGTAAGGGCATGAGTTTTGCATGCACAAACACCAGCCATTTTTTTATGATTTTTCTTGTAGGTTTTGGAGGTGGTGCGGACAAACTACGACACGTTAACCTTGAAGCTGCAGGACGGTCTGGATCAGTTTGAGCGTTACTCCGAACAGCCCAGAGAGGCAGCCTTCTTCAAGGAGCTGGTAAGGTCATGGCTGTAGGTTATGGGGTGTGAGGCATGTCAAAGACCTGATTTTAGGTCGGGTGAGTGACTCGGAATGCAACGAAGTTGAGCATGTGGCAGGGCCGGACATAATGTTTTGACCAGTGGCATTAGTTTGGGAACAGTGTTGCTTCACCCTAACTTTATTTAAATGGGCATTGATAGGAGCCTAGCAGCTGATTAAGATCTCACATCTGTCCTTTGATGAAATTAGTTCATTGCTATCAACAGCACCTGCGGCATGCTGTCACTTACTGCAGACAATAATCATTTAAACCAAAATTGTGTTTACAGTAATGCATGTACAGTGGAATGTGAAAATGCGTATGCTTTTTTTTTTAAAGATTGGATTATTTATGGTATAATTATGTTATTAACTACCAAAGAATTACTTTTGTTGTAAGTGCGTAACTGTGGACATGATTTTTCATTGTTTGAACAAATTAAGGAATGAGCTGAAATGATTTTCCATGCAAATGATCTAAAATCACAGAGAAACTCATTGCTGCCATTAATTTGAGTTTGAAGTGAGTTCATTGGCTGTTTCATACGCTTCTCTGTTCATGATGATAAGAGTCTTAGAATGAATTTGTTTTGATGTACCACATTCTAATTGTTTTCTCCCTGATCGTTCTCAAGGTGCGCTCCATCAGTCTGAACGTAAGGAAGAACGTATCTCTAAATACCATGAGTCAAGATGTTCTGCTGAAGGAGTTCTCCTCTATATCCTGAAACATCTCACCTGTGTTTAGGACTTCCACACTGACACATCTACATAACAGCCACTCATCTGAGACTTGTCAGTGTTACATCAGACTTACAGAGAATAATTTGGATTTGATCCCCAGACTGTATTGTTGATGCCGAGTGTGTGTGTTCCTGCTTAGATCAGATTTGTATTGGCTTAACAAAGCAATCAGCCAAACTTTGCACAATGTGAATTTTGATTCTGACTAACTGGTATTTTCCTCTGTTCTTTTATTGGCCGTTTGGTGCTGTTTCTGTTGAATTATACTGTCTGTTCTTTATTGCCTTAGTACCAAGCTGATGATTGCGACGTGCTTACACGTTTACCACTTAGGTTCTTTTTGTCATGTATACCACAGAGAAACACAGTTTGTTTCCAGTAGAGACTGTGGGTGAAAACTCATGTACTCATGTGTCATATTTCACCCCAAAATAAATAGACATAAAATAATATTTTGCATAATATTTTGTATAAAACAAGGTTTGTTTGGGAACTTTTTGCATTGATATTGTTTTCATGACATTTCCCCATCAAATAACTATTACAATTATTATAAATGAAAAAAATAATAGTAAAACATGACATTAGTTCTGTAATAAAAAAATCACTTTGTCAATGCATTTAAATGTGAAAAAGACAAAGGGAGAAAGACATCAATGTCACAATGTAAAATCCTGATGGTCCTAAAACAGCCCTTTTAATGCAAAATATAATTCTTATTTCTTTGTTTATTTCTTATTTGGAGTGAAATAAGATCTGGACATGTACTTGACAGCTTGTGTGTGACGTATGAATGCACTAATTCTTAATTCTGACAGTCTTCAAAGTTATTTTTTCCTTCAGTATTTCTCAGCATTGCCTAAAGTTTCAGTCCAGTATCATAAAAATTTGTACATGGTTGCAGTGAGAAAGAAATGAATATTGAGTTGTGGAACACTGGGTAAAGAACAAAACAGATGTATTAATTTTACTCAAAACTGACAGCTAGTTTGTATGGGATGAGTTCTAGAGAGCCTGCTGTTTATCTTGCTTTTAATGTTGTTTTGGTTTGAATTAAGAGCATTGAAGTAAGAATTTCAATTAGAATCCAGACCAGTTCTATTAATTAGTTTAAACCAGCACATGGTGAATAACAGAATAAACAAATACATTTAAAAGACGTTCTTTGTATATTCTTCCTGGTTTTGGTTCTGGTTTCAGATTGGATATGGGTGTTTGTTTCATAAATTAAATCATATTTTGTACAACGTACCAACTATGGTCAGTTTCTTTGAATTTCAATGTTTTAGTGGTGTTTATATGATGGGGCATGTATCACTTGAAACCAATGACCCTAATTATTAAACAATTTGTGCTACAGACATGAATGCCAAATTGTGCAGCTTGTTGAAGAGTGATTTGTTTGTACTTGCTTGTTCAATCTGGCAGATGAAATATGGACAAAATATTATAATAAACTTTGATTGAAGGGGTATGTGAGCCATATCTATAGACCACAATATTTTGAAAATTTAGGGATGTGCTCTTTTAAACTGGGTCTGTAGACAACCACATAGTAACCACCCAAAACACCCTCCACTAACTACAGCAATGTCCTACCAAATCACCCTATAGCATCTAACACCACACGTTTCTTCAAAATTTATTTGAAACTCTGCTTATGTCATTTCTGAGGTACAATTTGTTTTCATTTAGTTTGCACAATTTTTGAACAATGTTACTTTAAAAAAATCTAAATTCATTAAAATACCTGTTTCTCCTTAACATTATGCATAAAAATACACTCTATATTTTAACTTGCACAGCTAATTGAGAAATAACTAGTTTGATACTTTATTTAGAGACGTGAGGAACTATTGCTATTTACTGTGTTAAATCTATATAAACTCATACCTAAAGCTGGCAGTCAATAGACCACAGCCAGAAATTTATATTTGACGCATGTGTTTGTCAGACTATGTTCACATCTCCAACCCTACTGGTACTATAGTTCTGCACTCAGCTAACATTAGTCCTACAGTTTATAGCTTATGTACACATCACTGCTATAAATCTGTTGAGGAAGCATACAGAGCCCAACCATAAATACAGAACAACCTATTAATATCGATCACTGACTGTTTTCTCTTATTTAGTGTGCAGGCTGCACAGAGGTTAATACGACGTTTTCTGTGTTCTGCCTTAATGTTTTATTTATGAGTGTTTACCAACTTTTGGCTGATGCTTTGAAACAATATCCATTGTAAAAAGAGCTTTATAAAAGCTGATTTAAATGGAATCGATTTTTATTTTTATGTCTCCAGACTTATAAGATTTATCAGCACTGTTTCTGTATATCTCACCCAACCACATTTAAGCTTTTTATTTTACGGCTCTATGCTTTTATACAGATTGTTTTCTTTATTATTATTGCATCACAGAAGGTCTTTATACTGTATGTTTAGTTTATCTTGACTTATTCAGCAAGTTTGTGATTACATTTAATGCCACATTTAGTTTTGTCATCATTTACTTCTTCTTTTGGGTCATGTGATCAAATAGCAGGACCGGCATATCTTAAACTCTGTGTAGCTGTTGTATTTTTCAAAAGTTGCTGCCAGGTCTACATGGAATGTGCGAAAACTATACAGAAAACTGCATATTTCTGTAGTATTGGAACGCCTGTCATTCGCAAGTTTTACACACGCCACTCACTCCCGTTCCTGTTTTTATTAAATGTTTTGTTATTTAGGTCTTTGATTATTAAACTTTCAACCACCAATGAGAATGCTGTACTCTTAGCGCCGCATTACACAGTTTGCCATATTTCAATTGCAATTGCAACTGTCAAACATTCTCCTTGAGTCCCATTGGTCAGACAGACAGACAGTCCAACCATAACTCACACCATTGGTTGCTGGGTTGGCTGATTGGATTGGATGCTTATATAAACAGAACAATAGTACAACCAGAGTAAGAGTGTTGACAACAGGGAGAATCGGCCTATGAGAAGCTTAAGTAATCTACCATCAAAAAATACACGTCACCTCTAAAATATGATGCTTTTAGGTTTTTAATAGCTTTTAAGACATTTTTAGGACCACTACACCACTATTTAAGGACATGTTTACTGATTACAGTATAAAGATAGCTTGTATCCTATGCCACACTCTTACACTATGGGAAATAGTTAAGACACATTCAGCCTGAAACAACTGGTCAAAGAAACTATTTCTGTCCACAATATTAGACTATAACAACTCTATCTGATATCCAGCCAGTGTCTAAATGAACCTCTGAATAAACACATCTGCTGTTTTATTCTGCACTACCTCATCAACAAAAGACTTCAATATATCCATTCAACTGAAATCATGTAGCTTAGCGTTTTATTTCTAGTAGCATTTGAGATTCTTAGATCAAGACGTTGTGCTGACAACGCACGTCCTTTTCTTTAGCCTCATGTTTTTACTTCTGCAAATAAAGGCACAATATAAATTAAGAAAAAATGACGTGCATACAAATTCATACGGCCAAGTTAGAAAAAACAATCCTAAATCATACCCCAACAGTATTATGTAATTACTGCAGCTTCCAAGAGATGATTTTTAATTATTTGTATTATTATTTTTGGAGAAGGTGGTTTAAAAATAGATCAAGACAAAAACTAAATTTAAGTCTTTCATCCGTGCAAAGTGGCCTAGTGTGTCTGATCTATGAAATATTAAACAGCTGAAGAATTTTGAACCACAGGAAATGCATGACTTATTTATATTATTTTGACATTTTAAAAAGTCATTTGAAGAGAAAAGGTGTTTGGGAGGTTTAGCAATGTTTTATGTTCAATCTATGACATCAGTGAATCGAATTCATGAGCTCTGATCAATTCATATGGTCTCATTTGCTTTTATTGAAAACTGTCCAACAAGATTGCATCTTGGTCAGATAAAAAATGTTTGATTTCCATAACGTTCAGGAAATGTTAGTTTTTGGTTGCAAAAATATGACCTACAAATAATCAATGGGGGGATGTTCTGTTTAAGATATTTATAGGTTGTCTCCCCTAACGTTCTGCCATCGTTATTTTATGGCTGCAAATTAACCTAAAAAGAACGTTATCAATTTAAAACATTTTTTGTAAAAAAACGGGTGTTTTGATTTGAAACGCATCAAAAATCTTAACTTGGAACGTGTAAAATTATTATTGCTTCAAACCTTTTAAAATGCTGTTATATGTTGTAGTCTTATTTAGATCGGATCAAATGGGTTTGTTTTGGAAATCGACTATCATGACGCCCTGACTAGGTAGCTCGCTGGATTTTGAGACACAGTCACAGAGCTTCATTCAGATCGCAGAAGGACAGAGCAGATGGTGCTTAGGCGGTGCAGATACTTTTTATAATAACCATCGCGAACTATCCGCGATAGTGAAATCAAAACAGACTGCACATGAATGAAGAGACTTGAGCAGATTTACGCACGCTGTTGATGGAGAACTTCTCATGGAAAATAACATCATATTTAATCCTGTGACGCTTGTTTGACTTACATATATTGGCTTTATAGAGGCGTGATTATTAATTTTGCACTCTAGCAAGATATTTTTTGTCCCTGACTGCATTTGGTGCCAAGAGAAAATGAAGGTGAAATCTAGAGATGAGAGTTTCAATACTTCTGGAGAATTGGATGGATCCAGCGACCTGCTGACTGGTATGTGCATTAATGCCACAAGAACATAAGGACATGCTTATTTATAGGCGTAGGCTATACTTATTAACAGGATGTTTTGGGGATAATTGTGGTCAGTTCATTGAGTTGGCAGTCCTGGCGTGTGAATTACATTGTATGCTCACAAACTCTTGCTGGCTGACATAATTTCTTTATGTTTAGTTTAGATATCTGCATGCACATACAGTCACACTTATTCCTCGTATAATCTAACTGTAATTCTGCATAGTTACAAGTGCTACTTTCCACATACGCTTTTCAAATTTTATATACCTAAAAGTGAAACTGTTAAGAAATGAAGCTACCTTAAAAAGCTGCAAATATGACCCTTAACAATATTTTAATGTAGTTAATAAATAATATTATTAAAACTATGTAGGCATTAAAATACTTTTAACTGACGAAACTCAAATTCCTTACACCCAAACATTTAATTTTATACACTAACTAGTTAACTGACCAAATAACTGACTATGGCTAACCAGCTAACTTAATCAACCAGCTAAATACTGCATAAACTCTAAAACAAATGAATTGATGATTTACTGTTGATGGTCTGCTGTGCCAAATATAATTGACCTCTAGTCATAGCCATATCTCACATCTGTGAATAACCAAGACCTTTATAATATTCTTTATAATATTACCTGAATAATTCATGAAGTTTCATTTTGTATGCAAACTTTGTCAGTGATGCTTCAGACAGCCACACCACTGTATTTATACAGTACTCCAAAGTACATTATACAATACCATGGTATTATTATAGCGCATGGTCATAAAAATACATATTTTGGTAAATAATGCAGTTATGTTTTTGATCATTTATGCCCTTTGAATACACCCAGAAAATGTTCACATTTAGTAATCACTTTTCCCAGTCAGTTGGTTACCAGCCACCTACCAGCCACCCACCTGACAGTTGGTTAACAGCATAGTTATAACTATAAAGGGTTGATCTAGTGCTTTCTGTTATATTGTCTGTGCTGAACTGAGAGTTTGGGTAATCAAGAATAATCACCTCTTTTCCCCTTTTGAGCATTCACGTCAGATAGCCAATGTGTTGTGCCTAATTGCTTTTGCCCTTCATGAGATCCTTCATGCCTGTCAGAACCCTCAGTGGCTCCCAAACACAAGGCCAGATTAACACTGGAGTGTCTGAGGAACCACAAGCTCAATGTCTTTCGATAAAGTTTCCATATGGAAACTGCTTTCTGATTGCGATTTACCTGAACCACCTGAAGCCAATCTGCAATCTGAAAGAACAGGCAAAACAATCACACCTGGCCGGATTGAGAAGCAGTTGTTGAGTGTCAGTAGAGAAAAGTGGGATTAGCAATTCATTTTACTCCTGTAATGATCAAAGTAATATGCAGAATATTTAGATATTCCGAGTAAAAGAGGCAGCAGTAACCAAATATGGAACTGACTAGTTGGGAAAGAATGATCTACTATAAATAAAAATGGAAAACATTTTATGCAAATTTTTGAAAACGGATTTCAAAGTGCAATTTTTTGACAACAAAATTATTATCGTCTCAGTAAAATATGAAAATGTGAACTAGGTGACATCATTACATGTTGAATTTGTATTCGATAAAATTACAAACAAGAGGGTTGGGATGGAGAAAGATTTTGTATGGATAACTTACCTGCATGCGTGTTTTTAGCAGTATTATAAAATGTTGCAAAATTTATTGGGCAAAATTCAGTATATTTATTGAGTACGTCTTTATGTTGCATGCAAATTCTGGGCATAATATAGCCACAATACTTTTACATGCGTAAGAAAAGGTGACCAGAAAGTCAAATATTCCTTTAATATGAATGCAGTCGTTAGTCATTGGTTATTAGGTGCATGTAAGCATGTGCGTTCTGTAAGTATGCTAATACACTGTATGATCACTGATGTTTGTATGGGTGCAGATGTATACTAGCACGCATGCGTGTTTAGTACTGTAACAATCACAACATTGAAAAATTGTTTGTATGCACCTGCCCATATGAGGTGTGTGTTGAGCGTAGATTTTGTTTGCTTTTCCATCTCATCAAAAGTGCCCGAGAAACAGGTGTACACAACGATTCACTGCTCTCCCGTGCCATGCTGGTTTGTGTTTTTCTCATGCTTAATATGCACATAAAACTCAGTAGAAATTTAACACTAATCTCAATATAGCCTCGTAAACTTTTCTGTCGGCACTGGCTGTTTGTAAAGATATAAATATCTCTTCTCCTTTATGGTATTCTCTACGGCTTTTGTTGTTGTATCTATGACTCACAGCCGTTTATTTTAGTGAACGTGATTTTTTTGTCCTATGGGACACTGTAATATTTGGCCATCGTCATGAGAATGGAAATATTGAATGCTACCTTTGGGAAATGTTTTGGTCTACAAATATAAAAATACATATTGCATCTGCTTACAAGATCCTATATGTCAGTCATATGTTACAAGAACATGAAGGTGTTTTTATATAGGCCCGATTTGCCCATGTTTTTGGCTGAATGCCATTGCCCATGGCAACAGTCATAGCTGTTTAAAGCTACAAAACATATGGCAGAGGAGTTTTGGTGTCTCTTAAATAAGATGATTGTTTCATTTTAAAGAAGTAATAAAATAAATCTTTTTTACTGAAGGAAATGATACACTGACCTTTGACCTAATTATATCCAAAATTCCCTGTCCAGCGAACTTAAAAGGGTCAAAAAAGAAAGAGTGCTATTCTTTCATTTTTCTTTGGGGGCAAATTAATCCATTTAATTTCTGAATCCAAGCCAGACCAGTAACAGTGCCAGCTAACTGAAACAGATGTTTTTTTGTGGATAGTATTATGTCCATTTCAAAATTATACAGAACATTTTGCACAGCTAAGCAATTCGCCTTGTTTCTAATGTTCTCTGTTATATGCAGGTAACCCTCCCTCAGGCCAGAGGAAAAAAAACATTAAACAGCGCTTCCTCAAGCTTCTGCCCTGCTGTCATATTGATTCGAGACCAGCTATCAAACGAAGCAAGTCTGGTTGTCTGCTGTTTGTTTTAATCTGTGCATACCAGCTTCAGTGTGAATGTCTATATCTCGGTTTGTCTCTGCTGTAGACAGCATAGAGGATGACTTTGAACTCGCCACCGTGTGCTACAGGCCAGAAGGTTTGGATAAGCTGATAGAACAGACTAAGTTCAGCAGAACGGAGCTACAGATCCTCTACAGAGGCTTCAAAAATGTAAGACATTTGCTCATGTGTTGCCCTCTTTATTCTATGATTGTTAATGTTTCATTGACACAGATTTTGAGAGGGTGCCCATCAGTACTAGTGAACTGTTAAATGGACCAAAAATATAATCATGTATTTATATACAAATTATTAAATGTGTTAGAAGACCTTATATATATGGTGGGTGAAAAGTAACTAGGCATTAAAAATTGGCTGTAATACTTGTAGTATTACTGGAGACATGCTGAAAACAGTGTCTAAGCATATGATATTTATGCATTTGGCAGACCCTGTTATCCAAAGCGACTTACTTTGCATTATACTATACATTGATTCTGAGTATGTGCAATCTCTGGGATTGAACCCATGACCTTGGCGTTGTTAACAGCATGCTCTAACCACTGAGCTACAGGAAAGCTCATACGATAATAAATAGGATTTCATATTTCCCACATCAATAGTACAGGCGTCGACGTGAGAGACCCTCAGCAATATCCCAAATGACTTCCTCCAGAAGACTGTGTATTCCATCCCCGTCGTTTGAGCAAACTGGTTGACGCCACGGGTGCTTATGTTAAAATGTAAAGATTTGCTTTCATTTTCCTATGTTATAAAGTACTGTTGTGGAAACTCTTCTCTCAATGCTGCAAAAAAAAAATGCAGTCAAGGTGCCAAAAAGTAAAAGTCTTTATTGCTCGAGACAACAAAGCTAAGAAGCTTAGAACACATGCAAGACTCTCCCAACCTTGAATCTGACTCTCCCTTTTATGATATCATGTACCTTCATTATCAGGTGACATTTTAAGTTTACTTAATTTCTTCCAGTTTCACTCTAACTGTGGCGAAGACCAGGCAGGATCATTTTTTTAAAAGAATCATAAAAGTAATAAAATTTATTCAAAGTACTAAAAGATTTAAATGCAAGGTAATTATAAAACGTGCAAAGGATCAAAACTGATTCAAATTGTAGTGCTCGGTGACTGTATCGAAACATACCAAGTATACTTAAAATATACCAAGTATATACCAATTTTTTTTATTAGAAATATGGACTTTATTACTAATTTTTAATGCCTAGTTACTTTTCACCCACCCTGTAGCTGTAGTCAAAGTGTCTTCAAAGTGTATCAATCTCTTGTTGTAATTTTAGTTTTACCACTCAATATCAACCCACTCTCAAAACCATATATATTTAGGTCTCTATTTGTATTTTTCTTTTATTGTAGAATTATTATTAAATTACAGCTGCATTCATTTGCACTGAACTCGTTCACTAAGTTTGTTTTTGTGTGTGTGTGTGTGTGTCAATGTGTGTTTTTGTATGAGTATTTTATTCTTTCTTAGGAGTGTCCCACTGGATTGGTAAATGAAGAGACATTTAAATTCATCTACTCTCACTTTTTTCCTCAAGGAGGTGAGCAATAGATGTTCACTAAGTAATAGGTCCACTTAATAATACTCGGTTTAAGCTTTACTGACCTGACATGACAATATATGTCTTTACACGATAGCTAGTGCCGTGAATGTAGCATCATGCAAAAGCATTTATTTTGGTTCTGAACGCCTTAATGGAGGGTTTCCTGAGATGAATTCAGCTGGTCATGTGATCTCAACATGTCAGCCCCCATTTGATTCTTTTCTTCTTTGGTTCTTTTGCAGATTCTAGCATGTATGCTCATTTCCTGTTTGATGCGTTTGATAGACACAAGAATGGAACTGTGAACTTTGAGGTTAGTGTACAGTGTGCTTATGCTAAACAACTAATTGCTTAACATTATAAAGAATTATCTTGTAATCAAACATTAAGGGGTAAAACATAAAGTGTTATACAATGTCTGAATTCTATTCATTGAATCTTGTTGTTATTTATCATAATGATGTAACATATATGGTTTCTTGTTTTTGATTGGCAACAGGATTTTGTGATTGGCCTGTCAATCATTTTGCGAGGTACAGTCACTGACAGGCTGTGCTGGGCTTTTAGCCTGTATGATCTTAATAAAGATGGCTGCATCACTAAAGAGGTACAGTATGGCCCATGTAGAACAGTTTAACATGTTTTCAAAGTTATCATACCAGTAAAGTGGTCAATTTGTTTTTACATACTTACAAATAGTGTTTCTATACAATAGCTCAACTGGTGAGCAGGCGTTAGCGGTCATGGGTTTGATTCACATGGAATGCACATGCTAATGAAATATATCCATATATATATAGCTTGAAAAATATATAGAATTAGCCATAGGACATGCAAGTTCATTTAAACTCAGTTGACTCCTTGTAGGAGATGAACGACATCATGAAGTCCATCTATGATATGATGGGGAAGTGCACACATCCATGTATGAAGGACAGCGCGCACAAAGAACATGTCGAGAGCTTCTTCCGGGTAATTTTCAAGCCAACACAAATTCTTATGAAAAAATCAAATCATACACGTTACTTTTTGAGCCCAATAACTCCCATTTATATTTTTGTGTACATTCAGAAAATGGATCGGAATAATGATGGTGTCGTCACTATGGAGGAATTCCTGGAGTCATGCCAAAAGGTACAAGAACATTAAACACTTGAGTAATTAAAAAACAATATTGTAAATAGTTCAAGACCAAGAAGTAAAATGAACTAAAATAATATTATGCAATATATGCACCTGCTGGTTCACTACTGTACTTATTAAAGATGATTAAAGCTGATATGTCTGAGCATCCTGACCAGCCTGACATAGCAACACTGGCTCAACCAATGGAATTTGTTTGGGAACTAAATATTTTTTTTTGGCCATTCTTTTTGAAATGTCTAATTGGTAATACGAACACATTTTACATTTTTAAAAGATGCAAAAGAAGCTTAGGTGTGTCTATGTATTATGTATGTGTCTTTGTATTATGTGTGTGTCTATGTATTATGTATGCGTCTGTATGTGTCTGTGTATTATTATTTTCTGTTTCGCGTTTGATCTTTTTGTTAACTGTTTTGCAGGATGAAGCCATCATGGAGTCCATGCAACTCTTTGATCATGTCATTTAGCAAATGGCCTTCAGTGAACATTACTGAATAATAGCACCTGTTTTGACATCTACGAAATGACTTTCTCCATCATTCACCTTGACTGACTTCACATACCTGAGTGAGGCTATACTGTACGTGAGCAAGTTACATTATTTTACAGCCTGAAGATGAAATTATATACGCTTAACATAATGTTAAGATCTATACAGTTGCATCACTGGGTATATCACTGTCCCTGTATATACCGCGAGTATATAAATCACACGAACATAGAAAAACAACATATAAGGCTTCTGAAAAGCAAGAATCTTAAGATTCAGTGAAATTACACGACAATTTTGTTTTATGTTGGGGTGAGACGCATCAAAGAGCTTGTTCTGTTTATAAATAGCCTTTATTGTGTGTTACAGCAGTGACCTATGATTTTCTATTATTGTAAGTTGTTAAGGGAATAATTATAATTAATAATAATAATTATATAATTAATAATAATAATTATTATATAATTATATTTTGATTCTTCCCAGTGACTTCAATGTTTTGAATCTGGAAAGGTTCGTTCAGTAGCGCTTTATGCAAGCTACATCGATATGCCAGAAGGTGGCGACAAACGAGCGTCTTGTGAACATAATGTCGCTTATAGCATAAAAATAAAAAAAGCTCATGGGGACTATATTAACTGCATTAATGCCATGTAAGATATTATTCTGAGAAAACCTAATTGCTACTTTACTTAAAAAGTTTGAGTATTAATTTATAATAAATTATAATATGTAACGAATGAATTAATAATAATATTTAATAATGAATAATATTATTTCTCTGTCTGCTTTGAAATTGATCATCAATGGAAATTATTACAACTGGTGGAATTTGGCATGCAATAAATCGTTTTAATGGTGATTTATTTATTTATTTGATTTGAATGTATTTGGTGTATTTCTTTTTACGTTAATGAATTAAAGTCATGATTGCTATGCACAATATTGATTGTATTTCTATACATTTGTGGTTATTTGGGCACGGTTTAGGTCTGAGCTATCAAAAATATACCATTTAGTTTAATTTTACTATGTGGTGGAAAACCAGCTATACCGACATTTACTTCCAGGTTACAACTTCTGACATTACCTTTGCAGGTTGAAATCTTTAGTATGAAGTATAAGTGTGCATACTACAGACCGCGTTGTGAAACTTTTGAATAGACCAATCAGTGATCAGAATATCAGACAGGAGTTTTGGTAGTCCCGCCTACTTTCTTGTCGTTGTCCAATCATGAATTAGCAGCGGTAAACGCCTCAGCAGCGGCGGATTCAAACGGAAGGCGAAAGATGGCCGCAGAGAAGGACACCGATGTAAATAAACGAGACAGAAGGTAGGAAATGTTCACATATTATTATATTGACCCATGTATTCTGTATCACAAAGATAAACGTTTTGAAGCTTTTTTGAAAACTATTTATGAAGCAGATGAAAATGCGGAGTGGGGGGAGTAGCTGCTAGCGTATTGACTGTTGACTGTTGTATGCATATGTAATACAAACATCAAATCAACTGACATAACTTTAATTTTTCTAAATTTCACTAAATATTTTACCTTGGTAACCATAGTTACTTCAGAGATTTATGCTACTGTTTGTGGTAACATGATATAAACACCATGTATTGTACTAGACACCCATCGATTAGGATGATCCATATCGTATTATAGGCTCTTATAGGATACAGTTACTGTAAGTACTATTACAGTTACCTTAGAGAACCGCGAAAATACTATGATATTACCATAACTGTACCATAGTGCTGGCTCTGTGCTTTTTGTGTGGGGGGGCTTTAACAGAAGTCAAATATTAACAGAAGTCAAATTACTATAATGCTAAACATAATTGATCTGACGATAATAGTCATTCATAATATGATAGTCTTCATTGCTTGGTTCCTATTTAAGGCAATGCTAAATGTATAATGATCATAAGAATTAATGAAGTTAATAAATGTTTAATTAAAGAATTAACATAAATTGTAAAATTGCTTAGTGTGTCCCGCTTTATGCTTAAATGTTAACTTTGTTATCCTGGCAGGATTTAAGAATGTTCCTGAGGGCATCTTGGGCGCTTCAGTGAAAAATCTGATCTTTTGTTAAAAAAAAAAAAGCCGACATGCTTGATGTCACAAATTTGCTTATTTTATTAGTGACAGACACAGTGCAGAATGTTTCATTATAACTTTTCTGTTATATCATAATGTTACTTCCTGTTTTAATTTGTTTATTAAATCTCTGGCATAAAGTCAGTATGAACTTTCAAACCCCAGTTTACGTATGTGTGTGCACAGGGGCACGGTGTGTCATGTTGTGATCAGTCAAGAACCAGAAAAAGGGACCAGTGGTGACGGGCGGCCGCCCATCATCTTCAATCCTGACTTCTTTGTGGAAAAACTGCGACACGAGAGGCCTGAAGCCTTCACCGAGCTGGTGCTGAGCAACGTCACGCGCCTCATCGACCTCCCGGGTGCCGAATTCTCCCAGTTGCTGGGGGACGAGGAGCCCAAGACTCCCAATGGCACTGCGGCGGGGGGCTTTTTTCGGTCCTTCAACTTTCTTAAACGCAAAGGTCAGAAGGCTGTCGGGATGATTTGTAGCCAGTTTGTATTGATTATACATTCATTTTCCTTAAATGTTCTGGTTCAGCCTTCAGTGGAGATAAATACCAACTTCTACCTTGTTGAGCTGTTATTAAGAAATCTGCCCCCAACAGTGACTCATCTGTGGGAAGATTTCAGACGGTATTGACAAAAACTATTGACTTTTTTCAATAAAAGTCAAATGAAGACATTGTCTGTACAAATGTAAAGTGTATGGCATACACACTTGAGGTTTTCTTTAATTCCAGTAACCAATTTCTAAGAACGCTGTTGAAATTGAAATCAACACCCAAACAATATTTGCTAGATGTCTGTTATGTGTGATTGTGATAAAAACAGTTTGCATATAGTCCAATTTGCGTAAATGCAAATTAAATACAAATGATCCAGTCACAACACGTTTTTTTCATCAGTTTTCGTCAGACGGCGTGATCATTAGAGAGTCAGACATGGGTACAGACAAAATATTGACTACAGCTGTTTGTCTGTGTTATGCCTTTAAAGATGGAGAGTTTTTGCACCGGCCAATTAACTTACTTCTGTTGTTTCTGACTAGATAAAGGTGTCGTGTTTGGAATGCCCCTAACAGAGGAAGGAATAGCCCAGATATATCAACTTATCATGTACCTCAGCAAAAGTGAGTCTGTGATATTTATTTTCATGCGTTTTTAACCTGATGTTGTACCAAAAACGGACTCCTTGTGAGATTAAGATTCTCTTGCTTTTGATTGGTTCATACACTGGGGACCTGTTACCTGATTTTATTTTGCCTTTTTCCATAAAGACTGCCTCCACACCTAATCCTATCTTAACCATAGTAGAGAGAAACAGGGGAGTAGTAATTTCGCAGGCAGTCAGATTTTAATACTACAGCTGTTAATAAAGGGAAATGCAATGGGAACTATCTGTCAGTGGTACAGTGTGACTGATTCTTCGGCTGTAGATCTGCACGTAGAGGGTCTATTTCGGGTTCCTGGGAACAGCTTGAGGCAGCAGACCCTCAGAGAGCAGCTCAACAGTGGAGCTGATATTAACTTCGCCTCTGGTGACTTCCATCCCAACGATGTTGCCACACTCCTCAAAACCTTCCTTGGAGAACTGCCCGAGCCCCTGCTGACCCATCGGCACCTACACGCTCACCTGAAAATCACAGGTGTGCCCCTTTACTTAAAGAACAGTCCTCCTTTTAGTAAGTCTTTATACGCCTTGCTGACTATTTAGGTTTCATCACAAGGCATCCAGAGTCCACAAAAGAGAGACATGCATTTATTTTCGCCCATGCATTTGAAAGGCAGATCTGAACTTGATCTTGTGGTGGATCCATATCTTAACTTGACTCAATTGTATCCCAGCAATGCTACATTGGTTGTCTGGTAAACAAGGGTGTCAATGCAAAGTTCTGGGCCTTGCCCAGTTAATGTTTTCTAGTTAAATGCAAGACCATTTGGAACAGCCTCCAATTTTACCACCTTATTTAACCTTCACTTCACTGAAAGACTGAGATGACTTTCAATAGATGATGTGTTGGCTGATTCTTACTGGGAGTTACTTGCGTCCAACTGCTTTTCTCTTTCTCCTCGGCAGAACTGAGCCTGTTTGATGAGCAGGGCAATAAGACTTTGCCGGATAAGGAGCGCCAAATCGAGGCTCTACAGCTGCTGCTGATGCTGCTGCCCACAGCGAATCGAACCCTCCTGAAGCTGCTGCTGGACCTGCTCTACCACACCGCCAAACAACAGGACAAAAACAAGATGTCCGCCCACAACCTCGCCCTCATGTTCGCCCCACACGTCATCTGGCCCAAGAACGTACGCACTTGCAGTCAGAACGAGGGTTTTAGCTACCACATTCAATGTTTTTACTTCAAAACATTGATTTTGAATCAATAAATAATGGGATTCATGGGATTCAAGTGAATCAGTGATTTAATCATTGTCAGGTTTCTCATGTCTCCGTTCCTTCTTCAGATGAATGCCAGTGACCTTCAGGAGAACCTGAAGAAGCTGAACAGCGGCATGTCGTTTCTCATCAAACATTCCCAGAAGATTTTCCGGGTATCACATTATACGGAGCAGAAAATGATCTTTTTTTTAACCATTTAGGGGATTTGCAGGATATTTACCTCTGTTTAATAAAATCTGTATTTTTTTTGGATTAAAGGCACCAGCCTACCTGAGGGAGCACGCCAGACTGCAGTTCGCCAACACCAAAATTATTCACTCCAAGGTGCCGTTTCTGTTTACTGCATTATGTGTCTGTATTAGGGTGTTTCTCATATCTGTTCTCTGTTGTTTTACAGGACGATCTGGAGCTGTTAGCGGTTAGCGGTTCCCCGTTTGTGCCCGCGTGTAAGAGGAGCGGAGCGAGGGTCGGTTTAGACTCGGAGAATCACACAGAAGAGGCTCTTAAAGAGCTTTATCAACACGTCACTGATAACATGCCAAACTCTGCCAAGAAGAAAAAGCTCATCAGACAGGTAACGGTATATTGCTTTAAGATGTTAAAATGAACAAAAATGAGTTGTTTAACAATTACATAACAGATCAGTGTTCAAAACTACCTACATGCCTTATTTGCAACATTTGCAACATTAAGTTTATAATAATGACTCGTAATTTGAGCTGTCTGATTTGATTTCACTGTAAAGGTCAGGGTGATGTCATTTGTCTGTGTGGTGACATCACGTACGTAAACAGATGGAGAAGATCTAGCGACTAAATTGCATGTGTGGGTGCTGAGAATGGGGGGGGGCGTTTGTAGCTTTTTCTTACAGCAAGGTTTAAATGTAATATTTGTTAATATTAATATTAACTTTATAAATCGTATATATAGCAGCGTCCATTGTGGAGTTTTTTGCTTGTACTTTTTTAACTGTAATATTCTGTTGATTATTTCAGCTTGGCAAGCAGTCCACTCCAGGGACCCCTGTCAATGAGAACACGACTCCCACAAGTAAAAAACACATCCGCTCTCGCTCCTTCGGGGGTCTTATCAAGGTCAGCTCTTCCTAACATCTGCAACTCTTCTCCCTGCTGTTACTGTTGTTCTGTGGACATACATAAGCAATTCATGATACCTATCCCTTTCCAATGCAGCGAGTCAGTTCCTCATTTCCCATGCGAGAAGGGTAGCCAATCATAGCAGAGGATGTTTACATATCCGTCTTAAAGACAGAGCAGTAATGAACTGCTGTTTAATATTAAAAGTTAAGAAAAAGGTGGAAAATTGTCATGAAATTAAATAAGTTTGACACAAAGAAAAGAATATAAATGAGAATGGAAATATTTACCCGCATTTAAGGGTAAAACTGTCTTTTACGTTTTATAAAGGAGAAAATGTAGATAAATGTAATTGTACCACTGCATGATTAATTCTGAACTTTAAGGGCATATATTAGATGTGTATTTAACGGGCCTGTCTGCAAATACAGAGGAAGGTTTTGGGGAATCAGCCAGCCAGGGACAGGAGAGGACGACACGTTTCACCACCGTCCACAGCTGGACATACTGCAGCTTCAGAAAAGGAGAACATCAGCTGGGAGCCAACGAGCTGAACTCCGCCCAGATGATGATGTCATCAGTTTTACGTTCAGGTGAGAAGTGGCTTATTAAAGCACCAAGAAAACTATGTGTTATAACCACATAGCAACCTGTCAGAAATGTGCTAAAACACCTTATTCATAAAACTTTCCTTATTTTTCAGGACACCCCCATCTTCAATTACAGTGTGAATTCTGCCTCTGTAGAAGACTGCGTAGTAGACAGCCGGAGGACATTGAGTGTTCATTTTTAATTATTTTATTTATTTCCTAATGTTCTGTATTGTTCTAACTAAACAACTAATAACTTTCTTTCATAACTTGAAACTGTTACATCAGGTTTGCATGGGTAAACCACTAGTCAATTACACTGGGCATTTTAAACTGACCCATGTTTAAACTTGACAAAGAATTTGTTTGTTTTTGCAGTGTGTATATGTGTAAATATATATGCGTGTGTGTGGAAACATGTTTGCTGATATCTGGGCTGTCTGTTACCTTGCATTAAACTGTGCTTTAATGTGATTCTGATGTTATATTAACAGACAACAGTTAGCCACAAATATATATATATTAATATTATTTTAACTAACTATTTACAATATGAAATTTGACAGAATACAGGAGCTGTTGTTTGTTTACATACATCTACTGGTCTTAACGCTGTGAGAGCAAGTGAATTGTAGTAAATAACATGTCTGTCTTAAAATGTGATGCTGGACTAGTTGCATAGATGTTATTTATCTTAAATCCAGCTTTGCTTTTGTTTGGTGCTTTTAAATGACCAGCAAGTCAAGAGTGGTCACGTGTTCTGTATAAAATGTATGATAATTTGGTGGTTCTTGTACTCCATAGCTGTATTTATTGTTTACATTTTGATTCGAAGGGTGTGGGCATCTTTCAGGGAATTGATTCTTTGGAAGGTTTGTGTATGTTGGAAGGGTGATGGTGTGGGATTGGTTTTGTGTTTGTTAAAGGCATTGTGTTCGGACACTTGTGTGAGTCGAATCACTTTAATGGCACTGTATATTAAACAGTGAGGATTCTGAGGCATTATGGGAAGGACACTGTGGTTGGGGACATGTTGGCATGTTGCATTGTGTGTACACCTTGGAGTTGGATCAATGGGACTTGCTTTTTATGGGAGGTCTCAACAGCATAGCAGTCTTGTCATGCTGTGATGTCACTTCCTGTCATTGTTATTTACGTTGTCCATTTCAATGTGCATGGTTACAGACGCATTCCTGTTGACTACAACGGGTTTGCCAAATTGCTTAGCTGTTGCTTAAAATGAGGTCAGTAGTTTGATGTTTTAAGTAAATTGTTTGGACATCTTTTCATTTTATATATGTGCATGAAAAGTGATTGTTAAATAGTCATGGTTAACTTGGAAAAACATGAAAGTGTGCTAATGCTGAACTTAAAAAAATCGCAGATTGGACTGTTCACAGACAATATTTGGCAACTCATTTTTTTATTTTAAAAGAAGCTTGAGGTAAAATGTCCTTTTATTCTGTTTTTAATTGTAGATTTTGAATTCTATCAAATTTAAATTCTTCAATGCAACTGTTCAGTTATAATCTTCAGTTTGTAAATGTGAATTATGGAAAGTATGGGATTTTTTTATATGATTATTGGTGTGTATGTTGTGGTGTGTGGTGTGATTATTTGGGAGAGAGCATCTAATGCTCTGATCTTTTGGACAGACAGTACCATGTGGAGATTGATCAGATGACATGTGCTGGTAAAGATGATACAACACAAATAGGGAATCCATTGACTAGGCCTAGCATACCTTTAAAAATGTTCATGTTTATTGTAACCATTTAAAGGACTGTCATTTATTTTGTTTGTTTTACATAACAGTGGTTAAGAATGCAATTTTTGATAATTCTTTTCATACTTTTTTGTCTGTGAAACATTTGCTATGTCTGCTGTACTACAATTGAGGCTTTTTTTATTAAAACTTTTACCAGCTGATTTGTGTCTTTTGTTTTCATTAACTTGAAAATGTTGAGTAATTTTGCGCAGTTCATCGGCTGTCCACCAGGGGTCGCATCAGGTCTAATGATGATCGGAAAGATTGCTCTCAATTGGTATGTTTATGAAAGGATACTTGTACCACGATACAAAATTTTAATTTTTTTGGATTAGTAATAATTGTCATAATTGTAAATAATTGCAATTTAATTAGTAGCCTACAAATTTTCTTTTTGCAGAGAAATTATCAGATAGAAGTGCACACGTTAAACATGCGTGAGAAACACGCGCATTAATAGCAATTTTATTAATGACCCAAAACAAAAGCGAAAGGCAAATATTCAGTTATTGAAATATACTTTTTTCACCAGTTCATTGAGCGTTAGCGCAACAAAGTAAGACAGGAAATATAACAAACTCACGTAAAATCTATTAAATTGACTTAAAATGAGATTTCTCGTGCAGCTTTCAAAAATCCTACAATGTTGAGGGGATATACTCATAAATATTAATTAGATTATGCTGACGTTACTCGGAAATCATGAATAGTTAATATTCATGTGTCTATGGTTACGCTTGTATAATGTATAAATACTATATTAACATATTTGTTATATAAAAATGCCCAACATTTTAAGTATATAATACTCACATAAATGAATGATAAATTCTAATAAATAAATTCTGTTCTTTGTGGAAAAAATAGCATACATAAAAATATAATTAAAAGTGTAAAAAACAATTTACTTATAAATTTAAATCATTTTAAACATGCCCTGTAATTCTGCCAGGAATTTTAATTCCTAGTTCTGTGCATCTAAATCAGAGCTGATGTGTGAGGTTAGACATTATTGTGTTTATACAGCTCCTCTACCTCCCTCTTCCTCTCATCCAAACCTCCTGCCAGCATGAGAGTGTAATTACCCCAGAGGAGAGAGAAGGGCTGTGGGCATCATCGCCCCATCCACCACAGGACTCCCATTACTGTGAGTAAGAAAAGATGCAAGCGAGCCCTTCTGCTGTGTGTGTGTGTGTGTGTGTGTCCGTTAGAAACCATTGGAGGGTGTAATATTGACTGGGAGGAGTCAGACACTGTGATTTGTAGATGCTTTGATGGATGATTCCTGAATGAGGGAATGAGGGAGGACGCGTGTGGGAGATTGTACGACTCCTTTTTTTCAGAGCTCTTCCCAGGAGGACAGAAACAGAGAGGGGACTGTAAAAACAGACTGTGGTAGAACCACAGCACAAAGACTAGCGCAAAAACCAGCCGGTGGAGAAGAAAACAGTCAAGTCTAATATTTAAAGCCAGTGTTCCTGTGTTTCAGGCTTCTGTAACCTGTTTTTCTTTACTTGTGGTCTTTTTTGTACTTTGATTTTAAGCATTTAAACTTCTACTCTGTGTGTAATAGTTCACGTGGGGTAAATTCCAGTTATTTGGAAGCGAGGTTACAAAAACTGGGCTCTGGTTTGAAGATGCTAGTCAGGACTGGTTTGTGGATTTGGGGTGCATTGAGCGCCCTGCTTCTCGTGGGTCACTCTGAGGCGTGCCCACCTCACTGCTCCTGTACGGGCACCACTGTGGACTGCCATGGACTTGCCTTTAGAAACGTGCCACGAAACATACCAAAGAACACAGAAAGATTGTGAGTATCCTGTGAAAGTGTGTGGAATGATATTTATGCTGTTTGTGTACATTCTTTAAGTCACAGTTTTGGTATGGATGTTTATGATTCTGAATTCCTGGATGACTTTATAAGATATTGATCATGTTTATTTGACAGTTTATGGTACTGTGTCATCACTGAGTCTTATTGCTTTAAAGGGCATGACAGCATTTCATGTGCTTAATTCTGACAAATTTTTTACTCTTTTAGCTGGTGGTTAAAGAGATGAGCTGGTAACTTAAAGTTTCCTTGTCCCACCCCTACCAGTCCCAGCTGATGTAAATTTCAGCAGTAAACAATTTGTCAGTTTGCAAAAATTACAGTTTGTGTTTATGGAAATGCACTGACAATGTCTATGGGGTACGGCTTGTACCAGGATAAATATTAGTTTAAGCTTTTGTCTAAGCTTCATTCAAGCTATACGTTTTATCTGTGTATGCATTCCCTGGGAATCGAACCCCTGACCTTAGTGTCGGTACTGCAACACTGTTTCAACTACAGGAAAGCTAGTTACGCTACAAGAATACATTTACACATTATACAGAAGAATTAATATAAGCACTTTAAACAAAATACAAGTTGCCCCTTTTGCAGGAATCGAACCAGCAACCCTTCAGTTACCAGCCCTAATGTATGAGCACAACAAAGTAGATAAATAATTTCCTAACCTTATGGCTACAACGTCAATAAGTTTGGGTTTTGTAAGTGTGTGTGTGTTCATGTGTGTGCATGTGCGAGCAATTGCAGGGTGTGTAATCGACTGTTTAATGTTTAATTCTGAGAAAAAAACAGTATGAATTTTGCATTTGAGTTAAATTCGTAGTCACTCTGCATCTCTGTGTATGTAGAGGTGTGTTTGTGTGTCTTAGAGGGTCGGGTTTCTCATATGCCAGTGTTCACTGTCATAACTATTGTTTGGCATGTCAAATGAAACTGATACCGCAAGACAATGATGTCGATTGATTTTGGGGATGTTATTCCGGTTATTGCTCTCCTCGGATACACTTTAGGATGTATCGTATGTTTCCTTCCTAAGGTCATCGTGCAGTGTAGCGCATGTATCACAAATCTCACATTTAAACAGGAATACAAAACATAATACCGCAAGCATGGTGATGATGTTCCTGGATCAATATACTTTTTGGAACAGCATTTCTATCAACCAAACCGGTTTTAGGGTTAAGGTTTAGAACCGCAAACAACAATTCTACCAACCAATCAGATTTTAGGGCTAGGTTTTGGATCTTGTGATTGTTTTGGAGCTTGAACTACAATTTTACCAACCATTTAGAATTTTTAAAACAAAGAAAACCATTAACTATCTGATTTAAACATTAAGTTTAAAGTTATGATTTTGGTATTGTTGGGGCTTGAACAACATTCTTATGGACCTATCATCTTTCCTTTAGTGGTGGTTTAGTTTTGGGTAGTTTAGCAGGGTTAGTATGGTTTGGCTGAACGGGTTAGGTTTTGGTTAGGAATCAGGCCATGTTTCTTTGACAAGAATGTTCTTTGGGGGCCAACAAAAGACCTAGTTGATCCAGGAGCTTGTATGCGTCAATGAACAATGCAAAGAGACGTTTATATAGGGCTCAATGTGTTGAACCCATTGTTGAAGAATTAGAAGTGAAAGCAATATTGATAAGAGCCAGCAGTTCTGGAGTGAGAAAGACATTCCCTAGGCGATGTGCAGCAAAGAGAGTCATTTATCAAGGAGACTGCACTGGCCAAATAATATCCCCCATCCTCCCCTGAGCTTTGGTCCTGCAGTGGTGAAGAATGGAGCTGTAGAGGCGCCGTTATTTGAGTTGGCTGGGGGGAGGCAGGGGGGTCCCAGCTGAGGGCAAAAGGCTTCTGTGGGTTGCGGTATCACTGCCCAACAATAGAGCTGATACCAGACTAGCAAGCTGCTATTGCGTTTTATATATCAGGCTAAATTAATTGAAGGGGGTTGTTTATAAATGAATCGATGTTATTGATTAGATTACATTGAAAACTGTAGTTATGGTATCTAGAATCCAATTTTAGCCTATAGCTGTGAACACAGGTCATATAAGGTTGAGTTCAAGTTGGGGATAACCGTTAGTTGGGGGGGCCAATACGTTTCTGTTTAGTCTTCTGGCTATGACAGCCCATTAAAACGCACATGGTAATGAAATTTGAGACTTCCATAATGCATCGTGGTAATTTATTTCTCAAACTCTCCAGCGCCACCAACAGATGATATTTTCACACACATGTATAACTTTTCAACCAAAACAAAATACATTTTCATATACCCCCTAGATTTATTACTAGCCATTATGAATGATTTTGTTAAAAATGTACTTCACTGTACTTCTGTTGGTTCTTCCCCAGATTTGGATTGGATCATTTTGACACCATGCTAATAAAAATTTGAATGAAATTTAAATTAAATTAAACGGGTTTTAAAATTCCAAACCATGAGACATAAAGACGCCATAGTGATTTCACTCTAAAACCAACTCTGTTGCCCTATAATTTTTGTATAGATTGTACTTATATTACAGTA
This sequence comes from Botia almorhae, assembly GCA_036877575.1. NCBI lineage: Eukaryota > Metazoa > Chordata > Actinopteri > Cypriniformes > Botiidae > Botia > Botia almorhae. The sequence continues at coordinate 71,677 of JAZGTJ010000918.1, forward strand.
TATCTGTCACAGCCATGACAGCTCCTCATATCACTTCTAGCTGTAATATTTCAGATTTGCTGTTCATTTCACTTAGAAAATAAATCACAGAGCCCAAAATAAACCATTTAAAAGGTCACGATTTCTACTGAGAATAAGCTCAAAAAGAGCAATTTTGTATGTATTGGGCATAATAGTAAAAACAGAAGCTAAATGGCTGCATATGTTTGTATACCTATTAATAGACAATATGGAGTGATTCCTGTTAATTAGAAATAAATGGAGAAAGGTAGGTTTGTTTGTCTTGATTGATTTTAATGTCTCCAGGGAATTCAGATACTGTTTAATTTATTCCACAAAATAATGATTTTTTCTACGGAATTTTCTACTCTGCATCTGTTCGGTCAGGAAGGTTTCATAATATGGCAACGAAAATGTTTTTTTCAAATGCTACAGTAGGTAAATTATTGATGAGCT
>JAZGTJ010000919.1:0-72114 GCA_036877575.1 Botia almorhae
GAACACCGCGAAGATGTGAGCGAGTGTAAAACACACACTCGGCTCCGAAGCAAGAAGCTGAATGAAAGCGTGCGCTGCCGGCATTTATACACACGCGCCAAGCGCTCGTGTGCCGGTGCNCAGCGCTTGCCCAAATGCTCATTGGCTCTCTCCTCTCGGGCCGATGCTCATTGGCGCGTTTTTTCTTACGCGAAGGTGATAGGGCTCTCAAGCAAGACCCCATACGTCAGTCAGTTGACGTAACGTCGAACGTGACTGACTGAAAGGGAACACTCCATAACTCACAACGTCTACATTGAAAACAGTTGCAGCTTTCCAGGTTTATACAACAGTACAAAAGTGCAAAGGCAGTAGCCCTGCTTAAATTGTGAGAAGTTATTCTCAAAAGATTTTGTGGGTGTAGAATGACACAACGTGATCTGAGGTAACAGTATTGGTGAGGCTTTTAAAATAAAAGTGTAAGGAAAATTTAGTATTCTTGTCATGATAAGTAGTGTTGGGTTGTGCAGGGACAGTAGTAGGTCCAGAGGTGCAGGGGCCAGGCTGTCTTTGGCTTTGTGGGAGTCCATATATGTTGGCTATATGTGGACCTCAAGTACATCTGGTGCATGTAGGGATATAGGCCTCTGCACAAGACAGACACAATGCTGTTTGTTGAGATGTACTTCAGGTGTGCTTCACCACACTCTGTTGCCTTGACCCCTGATGGCCACCTGCTTCAATGAAACTAGGGAGGGTAGATCCTCTTTCCCAGGAAAAATGGCTGGACTAGGCTGATCATAAAGATTTTATAAGACAAAACTGAACCAGCAGGAAGGAATTTAAGTGATTCTAAGGAACTCGTCCAGATGTAGAGGTGCTAATGCTAGGAAGCATTAGCATGGATTACTGCAAATTAATAAAGCAGAACTATAAATAGATAGACTGTGATGCAAGCATCTGAAGGCTGTGTTTTACAGGAAGGCAAAAAACAACACGCTAGACTTTAAAGAATGAAACCTTTGTAAAACAGCTGATTTATATAACTTCAGTAAAAGATTCCTTTGTAACAAAGTCACAGGCAACTCGTTCACACAAACACAAGACGAACAGAAGAGGGTCATGGAAAAGGCAACATTATAATCCAGACAAACCTGCATATATAACAGTATTCTTATAAAAGGCTGGAACATGGTGCAGAAGATTTTAAAGAAAATTCCAGCTGAAAATACCTTTGAAAAAATGTTGGTGTGCTGGCATTGGTAGATGTTATTTCATACCCATCATGTTACCCATCCTCTCCAAACAGCAAGAAAAAAACACCACAAAAGCTTTTACGCAGAACAACTGCACAGAAGGTTCACTTGGTTAAAAAATAGATTTTATAAGATCTCTCTTAGCCAAGACAAAGAAAACTACCATCTTCCAAATGTCAATAAATATGGTTAATGGAGTCCATTGTGAGTTCTGTGGATATTACACAGTTTTCCTACTTTGTTTACTTTTTCCTCAGATCAATTGGTTGCAGAGAAGAACAAGTGCACATGACTGGCTGATAAATCAGAGTGTTGGCTCTTGGAATTATACAGTGGTCTGAAAAGCATTTGGACACATAAACAAAATCTGTCAATGTCTTAGTATTAGATAACATTAGATAATAAATACCAAACCAAGTCATATCTGCAAACAAATGATGTTTGGTCTTTCTCAGCTAACTTCACTTTGGGTCATTTTTGTAGTTAACCAACGCTTTCCAATTTAATTTTAAGAGGATGTATGAAGTTCACACAGATACCCTAGCAAAGTTATCCAAAGGTGTAGTTCACATTAAATATGGATGAACACATTTTATGTGTCTTTTGACCAACAGATCTATTAGTTTACCATTTAAAACCATCTTCTCTTTTTCTATCTAATGCAATAACATTCAAGCATTTTAAGAGTGGTTTAAGTGCCCAAATCTTTTCAGAGGCCACAGTTGCTCCTGAGGTTGTATTTTCCTTTGCCCAAACTCTTTAAAACTGGGATAACCTCCCATATAGAATATGTACTTGGTGCCTTCATTATGCAATGATAAGGCAATGTACTGTACACAGCACTTTTTCAACACCCCTGTATTCTGTGAGCCTTACAAAACAGGATAGGCGATTACAAAAACAGAAGTACCAGTCAGCATGTTTTAATTAATTAATTGATTGGTGTGTCTTGGTTAATCCATCCAGCTGATTAGAAATCAGGGTCTGCAGAGCAAAAATTCAACTGTTTATTTACAAATGTAAGAGCAGTAATCTGCCAAATCCCACAATCCCTTTAAGCAGGACCACCTAATCCTTGACAAAAATGTTAGCAAGACTATCACTGTTTGGTAAATGAGCTAGAGGCTACTGACACAGGAGAAATATTATTTGCTATTCTTCATCAAATTTAGGTTGCACTTTATTATCCAAGTTATCACGTCATATTAACTGAATTAAATTGCCATATGATCAGATACACATAGTCACAAAGACTGTGTAGACAGAAAGAAATCTGCAAAAAATCTGAAACCCTGTGAAAATATCCCCTATTATATGTAGGCATGAATTAATGTATGAACTAAATTAATTAACTGGCACAGTGGGAGTAATTATTCCTCAGAAACATTGTGATTCCTTCCATATTTCTTTAAGGATAGTTTAGCACAAATGATAGAGATACAAAACAGAGCAATCCAAGCAAGTTCAACCACAATCCCTTTCATGTAAGTAAAAGTAATTATGATCTTCAGTATGTTGTGCTCAGAAGCACTCTGTACACATACATCATGAACCACAAGGGTCTCTTTAGGGATTACAATGTGCATTACTTAAAATGACATGCAATTTGGCAGGCAGTTAATGTGTTTGTTTATATGGAAAAGAGATAGAGAGGGAGAAAGAGAGAGAGAGAGAGAGAGAGAGAAACAGAGTGCTAGAAGAGAAGAATGGAAGCATTTCTAAGCAACAAACTTTCAAACATGGGGTAGAAGAAAAGTTTGACAAGTTTTATCTGAATAATTTATCATGTCTGTGTTTTGATGCGCTTTGTTCTCTATCCAAAGGATATGCGTTTTAAGCTTTAATATCATTTATGGCTGAAGTTATTATGCGTGATCAAATAATTCTCAGTCCAGGGATTTTCAAAGAAGGCTTCTTGTTTTAGTACTCAGCTGTCAGAACTTATGAAAACCACATGGGCATGCTATGTTTTAACTCCTTATCCCTTCCTCATTTTAAAATTACAAATATATAACTGTGTCCTGGGTGTTTAAAACGTAGCTCTTCTTAAGAAAGGCCTAAATTATTCATAGCGTTAAACATTTATTTTGTTAGAATTTCGCAATATCAAAGCTAACATCCTCTCAACAATAAACGCGTTCATTCCATCATGCTACAGTGACGTGGCCTAAAATAATCTCTCTCTGTGATTTATTTAAGGTTATTAGATAAAGGGTCTCCAGGAACCTGGCCTAGATTTAATCACACACTTTTTGTTATGAATTACATGCATATTGAAAGCTGCTGTAATTTTAAAAAGACTGAATTACCCAAAGTGATCAAATGCATGTTAATGTCTTTGAAAAATATTTGATAATGTACAGTGGTATGGTGAGCAATAACTAATATGTCTGCTCAGAGCTAAGGAGGCTTTACGATTTCATTACTTATACACAAACATATAAATATCCAGAAACAGAGTTAATTGCACTTCACGGAAGAGATGAATATTTTAAAAGCTACCAATATTCTCACATGGGCGTTGTGAACCTCACCAGCAAGTGACTGAGTTAATTTAAATCAGGCGTGCATGCCATGCAGCTGTGTTAAATTATTCACCCTATTTATCTCTTGTCATTTAATATTCATATAGTTAATAAATGTGAATGTTAGGGAGGGGGAAATTTTACATAACACTAAATACATTGAACTGCATGCTTGTCTTTAAAAGTCATAAGGTCAGGGAGTGAAGAATCTCTTTAAACTTATGAAGACTCTATTAGCTTTAAATGGGGTTGGACTGTAGGGCCCCTGGTGCTTTGGTGGGAAAAGTCAGTGGATTTAGGAGGATATGGAGAAGCAGATTGAGGTGCATATAAAACAGTCATCGTTCAGGACTGGCTTACTGGTTAAGGTTGCACAAAGACCACGCTGATCCAGGAAGAGAACGAGGAAACGGCTCACGAACTCCTGCCATAGTATAAGGCTGTGAGTTTTTCACTGATTGTATCTCATCAACTGAAATAAAGTAAATGGAATTTAAAAGTGAATTTATTTTAACAATGCAGTACAGATCAGGACTTTTGGATGATGTGATTAAGAATCAAAGGTAAAGCCATAACAGAGACACAGGAAATTGAGTTGCTTTTGAAGGGTGGAGTCATTCCTTTTCTAAGCATGAGGTCAGGTTAGAATACAAATCTGTCCAATGCATTTCACAGAATAAGAGGCAGTGACTAAGGATTAATGGCTTGGTAGAAATAAACTACCATCCTTTATGATTTATACAACAAAGATGATAAAAGTTAATCTGCCCTATTGAAAAATAAAAAGAACGAAACAGATAAATCCACTTCACAGATGGTACATACTTTTAAGCTGGTCCAGTCTGGTTCGTAGGGCTGATCTGTTGGATTTCCAACTGGTAGACATGGTTTTAACCTGGTACCAGTTTCTTACACAAGCAATAAACCAAATTCTATGCGACAAAAGACAGAGAAGTTGTCAGGGTTTGCATGACTAAAAGAAAGTTAGAACATCTTGCCTCTTTCTTCTTGAGATGCATAAGGCAACCCATGAACATTGAGAAAATGATGAAGATTTTAGCAGAGGAGTTTAACCACTGGCCTGGGGCTATGCAGGAGTGCAAGAGGACACAACACAGCAGGAGCAAAGGATTGACAGGTATTAATAGTGGAAACTGTGCTTAGCTACCTCAAGGAGATTAAGATACGTTAAAAGAAATGTGGTTGACCTCAAGTTCAACCTAAGTAACCTAACTGAAGCCTTCGAGATGGCGATAGGAACACCAATCATTAAATTTTCTGATGGACATGGTTACACCTTGTTAATGTAGAGGTTCTTACATAGTGGCAAACTAATGTTTGTCTAAAAGAAAAACAATATCTGCGTATATCTCAATTGTAATTGTCTCTGATTCGTGGGTATTTATTCCTGTTTTTTTGTCCTGTGTTTTGGAAAAATAGTTGAAAGTTATAGCCATAAAAGCAAGAGCTCCTACTTTCATTGGATGCTGATGGTAGAGTGTGCAGCCAGACCATATTAAAGGAGCATGAAGTAGTAAATCTTTATGAGGGGCACTGGCAGGGCTCATAATTGATTAATGGATGTCAATGCAGGGCAGACAGTTTGAACTTCTAAAACAGCTAGCAAGAGCAAACACTCATGTGCTTACTGTTTATGAGTGCCAGGAGCAAGAACCGATGAGAAAAATGACATTGTTTATTTGGCCTTGTTACCAATGCATTAACCTAAATCTATAAGGGCCTAATATGTGCGGGGTTTTAAGTCTGTTTCATTTTGTCAAATTAAATAAATGTATTTAAATATTTATATAAATATTTTATAATATAATATATGTAATATTTTTTACAGCCTGCGTAGAGCACCAGCTCCCGGGGGGCACCATACAGTTGCTCAAAAATAAAAGAAAGAAAGAAAGAAAGAAAGAAAAATTTCTGTTCTGTATTAATGTTAACATATACATAAATAAAAATATAATAATATGTGTGTGTGTGTATATATATATATATATATATAAATGTATTTTATGGTGAACGCAGTAGGCATTACAACACACATGACACGCCAATCCTGCATCCTCATGTTTACAGCTGACTGCAAATAATCATAATTAATGGAAAACTATGAAAAGTCATCAGCAGCCCGGTGCTGAGAAATAAGAAAAGCCCAAGATCAAGCCAGTGAATCACTTTCAGGTACGTTCATATTCCTGTGAATCTTTTTTGGCTGTTGGGAGTGACATGGTGGTGGAAAAAAATCAGGGTGGGTGGAAAAAATTCAGGATGGGAGGAAAATTATTTTTAACTTTTTTGCGTTCTCTTGCAAAACTTTTGTGTTCCCCCTAAACTCTGCATTCCCTCGCAAAACTTTTGCGTTATGAATGTACGTAATAACGTGTTGTAATGTTGATAACAGTTTCACCGTCAACAAGGCATCTGCATCAGATGTCAGAAGATCAGAAGATAGAAGATGCATCAGAAGATTTTTTTTGTAGTAATGAAAACAGACCTAAGCGAACAACAGTTTAAAAATGACTTAAACTGCATTATATTAAAACAATGAGGCAATTATGTTTGTTTGATTAATAATAATCATATGGTTTAATTGAATAAAATTTTTAAAATACATAATGTAATACAAAATAAACAGTGTACATTACATATTATTACAAATGCCTGCAAAGGGCACCAAAGGCCTGGTAGGGGGGCACAACAGAACAATTCTGCTTATGGCACTTATTTGGCCAGCAGTGGCCCTGGGTATCTCTATAGACATCAAATAAGTATCTCTAATCTGTAAACTCTAATCTGTAAATTCTCTAATCAGTACAATATGCTCTCATTTTTTGTTCTGCTACAATGTGTTATAAAATGTTTGACCAACTAACTGCAAAAAATGTATACAAACAAAACTTTCTGTAAAATATTTTTAAGCTAAACAACAGATCATCTGACATTTTTTGTACAACCTTTGTTGAAACTTGCAGGGCAAATGGAGTAAAGTAGCCACATGCAAACCACATGACCTTGCATTACTAACCAATAGCCTTGTTCACATGTGAAAAATAAGCAGTGCACAGCACAACTGGGGGTTTAATTACCCGGCGTAATCTCATTATTTTGTTTTCTAAACAGACTACTGAACGGCCTGCTAGCTGTGCACAGCTAATTGCCATTTCTCCAGGATAGAGTCACTGAGAGGAAAATCAAAGAAAACAGCACAGGGTAAATTAGGACCACAACAATTTTAGCCCTCTGGCTGCGAAACAGCAGTTCTGATACATCACTGACCTTTGCATAATATTTAACTGCACACTGAATATCACAACAAAGTGAAGACAGATAAAGATGCACATTTAAAAATTGTGCATTAACTCAGCACTACTTTTGTAGGTTAAGATGTAAGCCTGGAGTCAACAGTTTACTGCCCATTTGTTGGGCACACTTTGTATGAGAGGAACATCTGTCTATTCTTTTTTTTCCATGCAGGGTTGCAGGTAGATCTGGAGCCTATCCCAGCATATTTAGGGCCAAAGGCAGAACAGGGTAACAGTCCATGACAGATGTAGGTTTTATTGTATTTTTTTGTATGACATGCTCCTTCATTTAGTAAAGAAAGCAGCCACGTTACTCTAAAGGAAAAAACAGTGTACTGTAAAATCAGTGATACTGCTGTGTGAATATGCCTTGAAATATTGTAAAATATGTAAAATTACAGGCCTAGAAACAACAACAAAACATATTATTTACATTTAGATGTGTGTATAGCTACATTTACAGCTTCTTTCTACAGCTTAACTCGTATCACAGGTTAAGTTCCCAGGCAAAAGTGTTGTATTTCTGTCTTTGTGTGCTCTATGAAGTTTTGTTTCTAGTCTTGTTATAGTCCTGTCTCTGTGGCCCCACCCTAATTATGTTCACCTGTGTCTTTTATATGTGTCTTTTAAATATTTATACCCGTATGTTTCTTGTATTTGATGTCCAGTATTGTTTGATGTTCTGTGCTGCTTGGTTCTTGGCCTCCCAGCTGATGTTGGATCACACACTCTTCTGGATTTGCTAAAAGTTGTCTTTGCACTTGGATCCAGCTTTTCTTGTTTTACAAAAAAAAACTAGTAAATGCATGCACTAAATTGTAAGTTGCTTTGAATTAAAGCTTCTGTCAAATGCATAAATATAAAAAGTTCACAAAATAAAATAAAAACACCGTTTTACTGCAGTCTGCAAACAAAATCATCTTTACCTCAGTTCACCTCTACCAACCAGCTGGATAAAGTATGTGGACCTTTCACTGCTAGCTGGAATGTGCGCAGTCTGCTACTGTTATACGATATCATAAGACATCATTCTCATCCAACACCGCACCAGGAATCCCGTTTCCCTTTGCTGAAAGTTCTATCCATATGCCAGGGCTTCCTATTTTGCACAGATAACAATAATGCCAAGTTAAGGAACTTTACTAAAACCACGCAATTTGTGTGAGTCATACACACACACAAAGAATGCACTGCAACATGAACCAATCCCCCCAGGCAACGTGTGATGGTGAACTGTGGTGACAGACTGCCCCAACATTGGCCTCCATGTTTTGACAGTCTCTGAGTGTCTTCGCACGTTATTTACAAAGCAAACAGTTTGTGCCCTTTACTTTCCTCTCTCTTTTATCTTACAAACAGGGCAGTCTGATTTCTCTCAGCTCTCATTCGGCAAAGACTTGAGAGCAATATGTTCAGCGCATTAGGATAGTTTAAACGCAGGTCTCCTTTAGAGTTGTTACATACATGCAGCTGTGATGTAGAGAGAACAATGAACTACTCTGTAAATTGTGAGTCTTGATTTTTGCTTTGTGAAATTTCTTTCGCCATCGCTAGTTCCTTTAGAAACTCTATGAAGTCATATTGTTCATAAAAATGTTTCACGTGTAAGGTGTAATATACAGTAAGCCAGACTAATCTTAAAATTATGGCAAAACAAACCTTAACAAAGCTGATCAGGCCTCCTATCACCCTGAAGGAGTTTATTCTGCAGTAATGACTGGCCGACTGTACATTATCTAGCTTATTACCCAGCTAGATAGCTACCAAATAAATAAATAAATGGACATGAAATATTGATTTAAGTTGAACATATTTGATTATGTGAGAAGACAGATATTGTGGAGTGTTATAAGAGACGTTAAGCACAGCGAGAGAGATTTGTTGCCAGGTGCAACCGGACGAAATATTCATTATAAAACAATATTTGACACAATGCAGTGTTTGACCAATCAGAATAAACTATTCCATGGAAGTTTTGTAATAATAAAGGTGAAGTGCTATATTTTCTCTACTGTGGAAAACAGTGTAAAATGAATGATTGCTTTGAAACATGTTTTCCAAACGCCCCCATACCCAAACATATTCATGCTATTGGTGGAACTAATGTAGCTGTGTTGGGCTACCATTCTCAAACAAGCAATGTTTTAAATATGGCAGAAAGCCATATGTGTTTAGATTTTTTTTTAGAAAAAACCTATAGATGACAGTTGTCTCTGTATATATGCTTTCTTACTGGGTCAGCACTCAAACTAAACCACGACAATAACCAAAGCACTTTTCTGTAAGCAAACTCTATTAATTAAAAATGCTTTCTCTCTCTTTTCTGCTTTTACCTTATGCTTAGCGTCTGTACTACTCTAGCTTGAAACTTGGAATTGTGGTCCTAGTACTGTCGACTCTTGTATTGTATGATAAATTGCTTGTGATGTTCTTCATTTTGAAGTCGCTTTGGATAAAAGCATTTGCTAAATAATTAAATTTAAATGCAATCTTGAAAAAAATGACCTTTAGGAATACCTCAAAAGCCTTTCTTTTTAAAGATACAGGGCTCAGTTGACACAGCCATTACATCACAACTTTCCTTTGGAACCAGGGACCTGCAAAATAGGGTCTGTTATGCGAATCCACCAGGGGCAATTCATCTGAAAGCTAACAATGACAGCAAGCTCAGAGCGCATTAAACAACCAAGACAACAACATCTTAACATTGTAATGTTATGTAAATCTGGTCTAAACACTGTTTTTGTTTAAAGGAGTAAAGCTTAACGAGCAAGATCATGCAGGATCGTTGTGACTCGTTACCACATTATCATGCTCATCCCAATTCCTGACTATTAGCAGACGTACAGAAATGCCACAGCTGGCTCACAGGAACCTCCTGGCTCTCTTTATTACATGCACTCATACAACCATGCTCACACATATCCAGATTAGCAGCCACAACATGCTAGCCAGAGGGACACACACTCCACTCCTCAGTTTGTTTGTAAACAGCAGATTAGTGTGCAATAAATCCAAGTTCTACACTGGGTCCCTAAAGGGAAAACACACACAAAGAGGCTGAACACACACATACTCAGATACACAAAGACAGCACAGAGTTACACAAAAATAACTACTGGGATAAACAAGAAACACTCTATTTTTTATAATAACCTTCTAATAATATTCTAATAATCTAGTAATAGTTAAAAAGGGAACATTAGCGGAAATAAACGGTAATGCAAATGCAAACAGTATGTTCAACAGTGAGATCAAATATGTTGCACTGTTGCCCCAATAACAGATAATGCCATAATGTTATTCAAGGAAGGTTGTGCCATAGGAAAGTCTTCAAATAGCTTGATGTTACTGTTTTGCCTCTTAAACACCCCACACATACATGCTTTTTACTCTTTTTTTGTGATGTCTTTCAAACAATTATTAATTTTCTTAATTTCTCTGGGGTCTTTTTTTAGCTGCTACATTTTGGATTGCTGCTTCAATTTAGCAATCTGGAAAGAATAAAACAGTGTGTGTGGTTTATTGCCGAATCCTGGAATGCAGGGGAAGATGAAACTATTCAATCAAGCAGTCTCAGAGGACTGGCAAAAATGTCTTTTTAAGAGTCGCTTAAATTATTTTAACAACTTCATCAACCTCATTGTAGCTTAAAAATATGCTTTATACCCTATTGTTTTAAGTAAGCAAATACTGAGAGAGTAAATAGGAAAAATTATATCAGTCAGTAGAGTTCTGAGTTTATCTAAACTGAAATTAAAAACCTGTGTTGATTGTTTCTCTTTTCTGTGTTGATCTTAAGGGAAGCCTGTCAAAAGGTGCAAAGGGCTGACGTGTGAAGTAACAGCAGCAACATTTTTTAAGGATTAAAAGCAGTAGAACATGTATGGTTAAGGTTTAAAAAGACTGGTTAAGGTTTAAAAAGGATAAAAAATATATATATTGAGTTTAAACGGGGCAGCCGTGGACTAATGGTTAGAGTCGGACTTGTGACCCAAAGGTTGCAGGTTCGAGTCTCAGGTCCGTCAGGGATTGTAGGTGGAGATTGTGAATTACCAGCACTCTCTCCACCCTCAATACCACGACTAAGGTGAGACCCTTGAGCAAGGCACCAAACCCCCAACTGCTCCCCGGGCGCCGCAGCAAGGCTGCCCACTGCTCCGGGTGTGTGTTCACGGTGTGTGTGTGTTCACTACTGTGTGTGTGCGCACTTGGATGGGTTAAATGCAGAGCACAATTTCCGAGTACGGGTCACCATACTTGGCCTCACGTCACGTCCTTTTTTTAACATGACAACAGAAACAACTGACAACGGAAATAATCAAATATCCACTCGAGGTTTTAAAAGGTTTATTAATTATAGATGAAGTTGTAAAACATTGGCGCGTAAGAACAGAATAGTAATACGTTCAGAATGTCAACAGGGCACAGATTACTTTCTTTTCAACTAAACGTTACAAATAAAAAACATTTATGACAGCTTAAATGTTCTTATCACCAGTCCCTATTTACGTTTTACTATTTACTATTACTATTAGTTTTTCTACTTGTGTTTCGATGGCACTTAAACATTGGCATTCACCATATGTTGCAACAACAGTCTTATGTCAGATTATTGCTATTATAAAGATCACAATTTATCTTAACATTAGGACAATATCAAGGACAATATGTGCTCACTGTTAAGGACAGTAATACAGCAATAATCCTCTTTCCTCTTACTGTATTCTTAAGACAAAATACAATTACATGTCTAATTAAGTCTTAAAACACTTGTTCTTTCTGTAACAAAAATGGAAAAATATAATTTCAAGTAGCACACATGCATAGCCTGTAGGTGTTGTGAATGGCACAAACAACTCAGTCTCCAGATCATTATATCAAACCAACACACAGCAACCAGTAACAAACAGCTGTATGCACTTACACATGGACACTTCCACACAGGCAGGAAAAGGCAAGGCACATATAGGAAAGATACTAAGAAATGGATACTGCAGATTGATGCACTGATGCACTAATGAAGGGCTCATGGCTTAAAGCTACAGTGCATTTTATTTCACACACCAAAAAATCTGCAAACTGTCATAATAAATCAAGATGGCCCCTTAACCGGATATTTATATTTTTATATCCAGAATGCATATATATCATGATTTTCACGTCTGAATTTATTTTCGCAACCAGAGGGAGAAAGTTCCCTGGGGCATTACTGCAGCACACTGATATTAATGTTTTTCTCCTGAGGTCTTAACTCCCTAAACCTCAAAATTTATGATGGTACTTTGTAGATATATATTCATCATTTTAGATTTTCCTAAACTGTGTACACTGTAGCTTTAAGAACAGCTCAAGCACCTTCTCATTAAATACAAAAAGTCTGCATATCATTTTTAGTAAAGTGTCAATGCAAAAACAATGACAAAAATTTGCATAATGATATCATTAATTTATAAACTAATGAAAGCAAAATTCGTATCCCCATATGGTTTTTCCTATTTTTAATAATAAGTTCTTGTCTATCTCTATCTTAAGTAATAAATTCACAATTTGAGGATATTTAAAATATTGCTCATTGGGCTGTGAATGATCAGCCCTTAAAGTCTAAAATATAAAATTAGATAAAATACATTACAATTCTTCCAATCTCCTTTCACCCCTGATTGTCACACTGTAAACCTAATCTGAGAACGTGCTTGTTTTCTCTGAGGATTTTAATTTAATACCATTTTTTCCCTTATTCTGCTATTACATAGTTATTGTAGATATTGCAAAATTCACTGTGAATATCTGACCAAACATACATTTTATCACCAGACCTATTAACCATTTTCTTACACATGATATACAAATAAATGTAATAAATGAGCGCAATTAGAAAATAAAAAAACACCAAACTCCATAAAAAGCTCTGCATATTTGGGCTTTGATTCTGACATGAGCTACTAAAGGTTTTTCACAGTCCTTAAAAGGTAAAACACTGCCCAATAGATTTCATAAACACATAACAATATACATACACACTTTCCAGAGAAAGCAAATGTAGTTCTTTGGTAAATGTGATCTCAAGGGTGAATTCTGAAAAATAAATCATATGGATATGTGTTTACAAATGTGTTTCCACCTGTATGTTCTCAAAACATGCTAAGCAGGTCAAAAGTTTTCTGTATCTTCATACTGTAATTCACGTACCATGGCAAACATAAAACCTCCAAGTTCACAGCCATTATAAGATGTTAGGAAATTCTAATGTTACATAATTATTTAACATCGCATTCAGCTGTATTTGACTGGTACATAATAAAAAATTCCTGGCAAGCATTTTTGTATCTGGGTTATTAGAAAAAGCACTGAAAAGCCATTGCAGTGAATGTATGTTTGTATACCTGGGTGTAACTTTGTGTATATAACTAGGAGTTGTGAGATGGTGACAGTACGAGTATTAACATACTGTAGAGATCAATACTAAAAACATACAGGATACATACAGAATGCATAGTGACTGGACAGCATGGTCCCTTCTCAGAGGTAGACTCCATGATGTTCTTATGTGTTTTCTCAACAGGTCACTTTAACCTTTTTTGCAGCTCTGGGAACACCTTAAAGTTAATATTAAATGCTTTGTTGCAGTAAAGCCTATAAAGTGATGGAGCAAAAACACTGTCTAGCTCTTAGTGATTATATATCTGCTAATACAAAGGGATAAAGATTAAATGAGTGCAATTTCAATGCAAGATGTGTTTCTTTTAGTGGAATGACAGCTTTATGTGTGCATGTGCATTTGGTGTGTCCTGGCATAAATATTTGGATGCAGTGATGTGACAGGATATGGTATTCTCAAGATTTAAAGAATGCATTTGCAAGCATATCATGAATTTGCATGCATATACTTTGTGTGACTCAGAGGTCAGTCGTAGCCTTGGCAGTGAGGGCCTGGATGCGACTGGTGTTGCAGTTTTTGCAGAGAACATGTCCATCCAGAGGGTAGCAACCCTGACTGTCCCCTTCAGAGAGAAGACAGCCACAGTCCTATGTTGTGCACACATAAAAAACAGTATATTATTATAATACAGTATAGTATAGAATTTGTATAACTATATAACATACACAGTCATTTAGCAATTTTATAAGCAGGGTTTGTGGAAAGTGGAGAAACTAAAGATGATGCCTTTATGACTGTACCCAACAACCAAGTAAGAATTATAATACAATACAAACTAACATGTTCTGTGAAATCAGACATGGCAGCTCAAGTTATAAATTATTGTTATAAACTAAATCAGGGTATGGTAAGGAGAATGTTTGCACTAATCTGCACAATGTACTTGCCCTATAACTGATTCTTTTTAACCTAAAATGTACATTAAATGTTCTTTAATGTGAGCGGTACTACTACCATACTATCCAGCGAGATGGAGAAAGAAATTTTGTGTGCTGGGAAAAAAATAACTCTTCTGACCCAAAGCTGACCTCCCCTACCCCATTAAACACCCCATTATAGTACAAGTACATTCTCTTACCTCACAGCGGTAACACTGCACATGGAAGTCACGGTCCAAGGCCACAATACGCACAGTCTCCTCCTGGCCAGGAGCTGGCATTATAGCCTCTCTACACACAGAGCAGCGAGGAGCAAATTTCCTGGAAAGAGGAAGGCGAGAGAGAAAAGTGAATAATCTTTGAAACATTTGGTAATTTGGAAACACACAACTGGGTGTGCCATCAAAGGCCAAGAATCAAGTGCCAGTCATTGAACAGCAGTAATAACATTCACTTAACTAAAACAATCTGGCCTTTTTACAGATTTAAAGACCAAATAAATAAAAAATATCATTAATGAAATACTGTCAAACGGAAAGTTTCCATTTGAACTGATAAAAAAACAATTGCTTTAGAAAGCTTCAAAATGAATACATTGGTTTGTTCTGCATTTTGGTAAAGCAGGACAGGAACAGAGATAACGAAAGAGAGAGGCAGTGAGGATGTGCACACAAAGCAAACCCAATCAGGTGACTGAACTTCTTTATTGGGTTGTACCAACAAATAGCAAAAAGCAGGAAGTTCAGCAGATTGTGGCCTAAATATACCACAATAGTAACAATGAGTACAGTCCAGGCTGGTCTAACTGTTCCTCGATACAATGGCATTTCTGTTATGATTACATTCTCACAATTGACAGATTCCTTCTGAAACCTTTCAATTCCTCAACAGATACATAAAGAGCTGCTTTCTATATAGCTGTTTTCTGTTAGACCAGACTGTACTTGCTAGCATGTATTAAGACGGAACTTCAAATAATATAATAAATGCTTTTGACATGGACATCTGACTTACAGTATAAAGGATCAAGGTTAAAAGCAGTAATAAAAGGTGTGAAGACATGTTGATATGTATGTATAGGAAGGACCATGCTATCCTTTCATTTATGCTGGATGAACTAAGTATGTATCAAGCATTTTGTGTGATTTTTTATACTTGTGGAAGTCTTCGATGCAATGGATATGGTTGGAGGCATCCACAGTAAAGGGAACGCCGTCCAGACTTCGATGGCACACCACACAGGTGAAACACTGAGGATGATAGGCCTTCCCAGTCGCTCGCAGGATACGCTCCATTATGGGTTTACTACATATGTTGCAGGTCTCCAGGGTGTTCTAAATTCAAACACACACACAAGAAGGAAAGTCTTAAATAATGTACAAGTGCAGCCAAGGCATGCTCTGGAAAAAGGCAATGATGATAGATTCATATGAGGACGTAATTCAAGCTTTGGTAGCAAGAGATGTGGGTTGGCAGACGCAGTAACCTTCAACCCTAAATAAAGAGAAAATATTTCTGATTTACAGTGATGAAAAAGAGACAAAAAAACTGATATAAAGTCACAAAGTCCATTTCCATTTCTACTTTTCATATGTTTTTATAAATATTTTCAGGTTCCTGTCAAGAAACAGTTCACCCAAAAAATGGGTGAAAATAAAAATTAAAAAATTTTTTTTTTTGTCATTATTAACTAACACGAATGTCAATGAGTAAATGATGACAGAATTTGTTAATTCTATTAACTACCAACATTAAATAGATTGCTGTACAATAATGTGAGAATCCAAATAGATGTGACAAATGTATCTCTGTTTTCAAATGCCTGAGGGGAAAAGGGAGGGTGTATGAAGTATATATAGTGAGCAATGGAATTAGAAGAAGGCTATCTGATTAGCTACTCTCTGATTCACAAACAAAGTCATTTTTCACACTCGATTTCGTTCCGTGAAAGGCACAGCAGTAAATACGTCCACTTTCCGATGACTGCAGGCTTTTCCTTAGCCACGGATACCGGGCCGCGGGCCAGCTGATGACTTTTCACTCGCATTCCTCTTCTTAATGTCCACCCTGAGCCCTGGATTTGTTATTTCGATATTTCATATAAAAGAATCTTCTACACCCCTCCCTCCCCTCCAGTCAAGCAATTACAGCAAAGGATCGTGAAATCATGTGTGTGTGATTAATTATAGGAGGGCTTTCTCTTTAAAAGTATGTGTATGTGCTGTTTTGTGTGTGTGTGTGAGATTCATAAGAGAGTATGATGCACAAATATTTCCTGTTCTGAATTCAGTGGCCTAGACATATCTCACTATGTGTAAGTACTCCAGGCCACAGCTGTCCTCTTTGGCTGCCTGTCTCTTTGGCACAGTCACTCAGCACTGTTTTAAAACACAGCCTTTCATGCATGTGTGCATGTGTGGCAACACCATAAGCCTTCCCATTTGCTGGGCCAACGAGCCCTAATAATTAGAGCCGTGTTGCCGTTGTACCCAGAGCTAACAGTTTTACAGGTATGTGAATTCATACTCGTACTGCCTGTGAGGTGGCACATTTGCAATGCTCTCAGTTCAACAGCTATATTAGGCATTTAAGACGCATGTTACTATCAGGTGTAAACAGTAGTGTAACTCAGCTGGCCATCCCGGATGATCAGAGACAGATGTTAATACCAGGTGTAAACGGGGCCAGATCACCTTGGCTAGTGTATCTGTGTGTCAAAAAGACTGACTATTGAGGGAGAAAGACAGAAGGGAAAAGCTCAAAACTATAAGTACAAAAGTTTCTAATTTGCCTTGTTTTTTTATGTGTGTATAATAGAAATTACCATTATTTCCCTGAGCAATGCTTGTGTACAAAAATGTCCATTCCGCAATCCTCTGCAAATCCTGGACACGGATAAAGCCCTTAATAAGCTTGCTGCTGAGAACCTTCAAGGATTGTCTCATAACTCTGGGGTGGGGGGAGGGGGCTGGATATAGAAACAGAGCCAGTTGTATGTATAATCTGGGTGCCATCAAGGCACCACGGAGTAAGGCTGTCAAATTCACCTTTGAGTCTTTTTGCTTTATTGATGGAAACACTTCAGACTTGGCCCAGAGCCTTAACTGAGTTTACGAAACAGTCCGTTTCAGAACAAATTTCACAAAATCTGTTGCCACAGTCACTGTACGAACAACATGACAGTGAAGTCTGGGTCAGTTGTTTATTCTTTGCCACTGCTTTTCTGTTTCTTGCCGCAGCTTTTTATGTTGACGTCAAAGCAGTTTTGATTTACATGCTGTGGATTTACTGTCCGGTAATAACTTTCAAAGATGGTTAAGGAAAATCTGGGCAGACGAGCGCATGAATACGGCTTCATGGATGGTAAACTGCAGGCCAGGACATCCACTAGAGGGCACTAGACGTCTACTCATGCTCTCATTTCCGCTTCCAGAATGTGATATATTCACAAATATTATTTTTTCTGCTTTATACATTTCTCTAAGTGTTTGCCCAGAAGGCTAAACAAACGTCTAGGCAGATGAGGTAGAATGAATTTAGGTCAGACAGCCTCTTTTTTAAATGAAAGGGTGATTGGAGTGCATTGAAGTCAATTGTTGCTTTTTCAATTTCCTGACAAAGTGCTCTAACACTCACTCTTTCTATCTTCCAGGCACTCTTTTGCTTGTGGACCCAGCAGAGTATAAACACTAAACACAACACACATTAAAATTGCTGGTCAACTTGTCATAGCGCTGGCTCAACAGTGGATAATAAGTGCATAGTTTACAGGGTCACTACAGATAATAGCATCTACAGGGATTGAGAAGCAAAATCTCCCTTCACATAGACTCACTACCTGACTGTCTGACAGAGAATTATACGACAATCATTTAAAAAACTGGTTTATGGTTTACCAGACTACAACATCACATCTTCATTGTCTTCAAACAACCAAATAGGATTATATTGGGGGGACAGTGATTCTGGGCATTATGATGGGGGGTGGGGGGGTTGCAGGTATAATCTACTCATTTGGTTCAGCTAAAGGGAGGGCCACAGAAAAGTGAAGCTCCTTCAATTTTAGCAGCAGGCTTATATCTTGGTATCCACTGGTTCTTGGTTCTATTGGGTACCACAACAAATTCATGTAGTACCTCTAATTGTACCTTATAGGACAAGCTCTGGATTATAACCATTTAATCTCATATAAAATGGCAGACAACACTGTCTATTACTTTAATGTACTCTAAAACAAATAATGTTTTCACTACTATTCTGTAATTATACTTTTGCTCCATCTATGCTGAATTACACTTGAAATTTGGTATTGCTGCATAACTAATATCATGTCCTTCATGATAAATTGTTTGTATCTTGCATTTGTACAAAGCATTTGAATAAAACCATCTGGTAAATGAATAAATGTAAACACTGAACCAGGCCATCTAGATAAAATGAAATAAAAGAGTTGAGATAAAGTGTATTGCGGAAAGCAAAATCTAGTAATACAATACTAATATCCATGAAGGAAAATCAAATTTGTGCTCTTGGTATACTTTTACTATCAATTACCAATACACAATTTGCCAATACACAACATTAAAGGTGTGTGTATTTAGGCAAAACACTCTGAAGTTACCAGATCTTTCTTTTGATAGGAGGCTGTATCAATTTTACATGATCCTCAGTTAGCTTGGTGGCATGGATTTGTTTTGCAAAGAATATTAAAACACCTGTATACCTTTCAATGTCATTCTGTCAACTGCAGTTACCTTTAAAGCCAATAAACATTTATTTCACAAAGTGCTTTGATGTTAAATTCTTAAGGAATGCCCCAAACAATCATAAATATATCATATTGAACTCCACACAAAACTTTTATTTGTTTGTGATTAAAAAAAGACCAATAAACACCAAACCCAGCAAAGACACCAAAACTAAATCACTTTGAATCACTATGATTTAGTTTAGGCACAGGATGAATTTAAATTTAATAAAGCAAAAAAAAAAAGATTTATACTGAATTTGGCTGAGAGGTCAAAGGTCAGTGGGTTGTCTGAATAGAATAGAGTTTTTGCCTAGTTATAACCTTGTTGCCTCAGTCCTTCCTTCCAAACAAACACCCTCTGTGTGTGAATGCGTGCATATGTGTGTTACAGAATCACAGAATGAGATAAGCACATAAAAAAATCAGATGTCTGTGTGCTGACTGCAGGAGTTCTTTTGGCATGGCATGAAGTCATTTTGAGTCACACTTTTTTAGCATTTACACCAGGTTAACTACGTGGATTCATTACACATATATTCCAGGATAGCCTTCTCTGGGGTAAAATCTCCTCATTTGTATAAAGTAGTTCTTTGAGAGAAAAAGCAGGAAAAAACACACCAAATTACATCACAGGCATGTGCCTAAGTCCTATTGCATAATCAGTTGGAAAGGCAGTTTACTTGCGTGGCAGTTATTTGGCCAGTGGGTTTAGCAGTGCTGTTCAGTTGAAGCATTTGTCTTTTAGCATATACAGCTCATAACAGAATACAAATGGCCACATGAAGTTCAGTAAGGATTACTGAAAAATGTAATTAGGAATACAAATTTGAGAGAAATTAACATTTTTAATACAAATAAATAATATAACCACACTTTGAATTTATCTCTCTTGCTCTTTTCACTCACATGCCAATGACTGTACACATGCCCAATGTTTGAAACCCATGGTCTAGCATTAACTGACCTTAAAAGTAATGGGTGATGGGCTGATAGAAGCTTTGGAAGACCAGAGAACCTGACTAAAACCAAAGTGCCACTTTGGATCCCCAGGACTGTGAGGTGCTCATGAAAACCATTTAAGCTACTTAAATATAGAGAGATGAGGGAAAGAGGGCTACAGGGGATTAGGATATGAATGCAGAGGCACTGTGCCAACAACTTTTAACATCTTTTTTCCCAAGACATCAGCCCACTGTTACATTTCAGACAATCTTTCCCTGTACTGACTTCAGTACACCAGTTACATTGGAAGTTTCACTAAAACAGAATAACCCAACTTTTCAAGCATGTTAAAAAGGTTTTGTGAAAATTCAGACAAGACAGGGGAATGTTTAAATGCTGATGACATGTTGGCAACACAATCTTCAGACTGTTACTGCATTTAAAAAAAACTTGCACAACATCTGCATCATCTTTTAATCATTTTACCATATTCATTTATGTTTTTATCAAACATATTCAAGTGATTTAAAGCAAACAGTGTACATTTTATCAGTTTGTGTGCTTCCTGGGAATTGAATCTATGTCTTTGGCGCTGCTAGAACCATGCTCTTTGAGTTGGGCTACAGAAACCTGCACATCCATTTAACAGAGTAAAGACTGCAAACAATTTTGATGAACTGACTGAAGCATCCATGCCTACCTCTCTGCTTCTATTCCCTTTAGTAAACTTTCCTCATCCTGTCTGTCTGAAATAAAAGCTCAGAAACAGACTGTGACCACTCTGGACACGTGGCTCCTGATTCATGTTTTAACAGAGGCATAGCTACAAAGTGATAGCTTTACTTCCTAAGCTTTACTTCCTAAGGTTAGCTTGAGGTCAGGCTATATTAACAGGGAAGTGATGCAAGCTTGACTAGAAGAGAGAAGATAATGAACCTGGGTTCAAAAGCTGGTGTGGTCTGCTTACAGACATCCAAGGAAGTCCAAATGTTATGACAGGGGTAGTTATGATATTAAACAGCAGGAGCTAATGGGGCTATTAATCAGACAAACCTTGACCCCTTGGTTATACTGTACACTTATACTGTACACAAGTACGAAATGTTAAACGGCGAAAGCCTCACAGACTCACAGACAACACCAGCACACACTCAAACACACAAACAAGGACAATAGTCTGAGTAGAGAAGCTGCGAGGCAATTCAGTCATGTGTTATCTAATTGGGTCTCTCCTTTGAGGAATGCCAGTCAGTTAATCATGTCTGAATACACAAAACTCAATTAGCCAAATGCTAATGCTAATGCAGACAGATCTGAATATTTCATAGCATAAGAAGGCACACAGCCTAGAACGTAAGCTTGGCTGCTGTACTCCCAACATCAAGCAAAACAGAACGGTGGATTCACCTGTCTCCATCAACCTCTGTACCTCAGTGTGAGAGCAGAGCATGGGCAGTGCTAATCCTGTCAAGACGCACATCAGCCACACCAGTGTGAGGGCATTAGAGTGGTGCAGCTCCATAAACCTCTTACAATTATCAGCTAAGGTGGGAAGCAATGTCACTTTCAGTCTGATGGAGCAGAAGGTATATAAAAGAACGTCAAAAGACGTGCACTGCAAATATTATTTTCTTTATTGTTGTCTAGTTTTCCAGTAAAACTGTCTAAACATCTTTCAAACAAGACAAATTTAGTTGAAAAGAAAAGTTACATGAGATACTAAGACTTTCATCAGATAAGAACTTACACACACACACACATAAAGCCTTATTGGGCCACCCTGGGAAAAAGTTACCGAACAATATTTTTACTTTACATGTGCAGAAATGTACACAGACAGATTTACTTTTATAGAACATCATAATCATTTGTCAGTCCTTGGACCAGGACCCTTGCATTTTTTATATCTGGCCATAATGATTTGCCTTTGTTAAATCATTATCAGTATCATAAATCATATCATAAATCAGTTTGGTTCTTATGTGTGTCCATTTTCCCAGCATCCAACATGTTGACTACAAAAAACAACTAATTTACTTACTATCTAATACTTTATATTATACTCTATATCCTAAATAAGAGTCATCCAAAGCGTCATCCAAAGAGTCATCCAAAGCGACACGTTCAGGGTATACATTACCCTGAACGTATACATTAGTATACATTAGTTTCATTGCAGTTCAGTGCATGAAAATACACAGCTTGGACATTTTGCAAGACAACTCATTCACATTCAATTCACAAAAGATAGTCAAACCTGTTTAGAATGACATGAGGGTGAATATTAGGGTGAATCATCCCTTTAATCAATATATTTCTTAACTAATGTATATTATGAAATCTTGCTCTACCTGGGAACTTCAGATTAAAGATGCATCTCAACAAATTTGTTAGTAAATAATGAAATCAAATTCTCTCCTATTTTGGTGATTGCATCTCTCCCTCATATTTTCTACGAGACAGTGTGTAGTAAATCAGGCAGCAATGAAGCAGGCCATAGGGACCTGGTCATTTATCTAAACCAGCCTCCATCCAGCAAGACGTGTGTATCTGAATAATCCTGCTGTAAGTCCAGGAGGAAAGATGTGGAAGGGGCACTGTGTTAAAGACGCATGATTACCAAAAATTATGATCTCCAATTAAGTGCTTCAGACAATTAAGTGTTCTGACAACAGTAACACAAGCTGCCTGGCAGGAACAGAGCAGTTTAGACAGGGAAGAGATCTGCAGGGTGCCACAAACATAGCACCTTACTAACATAATTAACCTCAATGCCATTCAGCCCTGCAGTCTACCTGCTTCAAAAGAACAGGGCTATCTCAAGTTGTCTCAACCATTAGTCTTGTTCAAATGATCAGCAGTAGGCAAGCTTCAGTATATGGAACACAAACGCATGCACCTCCTGTTGCTGAACAGCAGAGTGGGCATTGACAGTTGATTTTGGATAAAGAACTAATTTATTGGAGCTGTACAATTTATTTAACATTATGATTAAACATTAGCCCCAGTAAATAAGGTCACAGGTGATCTGATTAACTGGTTAATCTGCTCAAATCTCAAACTCAAAGACGACTTCTGCACTCATGAAACTTATTTGGATTATAAACTTTATTAAAAATGTTAACTTTAAAGTAATTAAATTTTTTTTTCCAAAAGTTAAATAGCAGTCCTGCATTTAACAGCATCAGTGCCAGAAACCAATCAGTCCAAATTAGAAGCAAGGAAGCCAAAAGAGGAACTCAGGCTGGTAAATATGGATAACAGTTTGTGACAGACACGGATCCATGAGGGACCTGACCAAAGAGTTGAGCAAAATAGTTGAGCCAGAGAGAATTTTTGTGTTCCTAAATATTTATGTAGAAAAGTAAACACATGTCAAAGCTGATCTTGCGCTGGGGAATAGAGCAGAGCAGCAGCCCGCTCTGTACTTCCCCCACTAACACTCTCTGTACAACGCTCTTAATTTATGATAATGTGTATCATCCTACAAACTTACTGTGAGAGAGGACACATAAATTCAGCCTCAGCTGTGCAATCTACTGTAGTGCGTGTTCACAGAGTGTGGGAAAGGTTGATGTGTGTGTCCATTAAATAACCTCAGAGTCTGTCCTAAATATGAATTATTGTATGTTATTTATTGATTCTGTTGTGCCTGAGAGCAATGTGCAGTGGCCACTTAGATTTTAGTTATAAAATAAAACCTACACAAAATATGCTTTTTATTGTACCACTTTAGTGAATTATTTCTGAATCAATGAAAATAAAATGTTTGAAAACAAAAAAATGAGAATTTTTATGTGACTTGACTTATATGACATTAATTAATAGTATAATAAAACAATACAAGTAACATTAGGCTAAAAAGGCTTAAACCCAGAGAGGGTTTTCGTCAAATACTTGTTTAAAAAGTTTTACCAAGCTACCAAGTTTAAAAAGTTAAGCGTTAACTTTAAAGCGTAAAAGCACGTTAACTAGCTTTACAAGGGATTTATTTGTATATTTGCATGCAAACACAAAACTGCAAAGAAACCAACTCTTTCAATTGCTGGAACAACATTTTTGTTCTCTTTAAATAGTGCCTGTTTTCCTCTAGTGTTTATGCCATTGTAGTTTTCAGGAACTACTCTACTTAGTTTTCTCTAAGTAGCACCAGTAATCACAGGGCTGACAGAGAACCCAGAGGCAATGAACTTTTGCCACAAACTCCCGGTACATTCAAGTTCTTCATTCTACAGCCTGAATTAAGAAGAAATTAGGGACGCAGGGAAATTTCATTGCATAACAAAAATGAATGTGTGAAACTGTATGCAAACTTTGAATTTGTATTTTTATAGTAAACTTAAAACATTTGCCAGCAGGATTAGCATAAATCCCAGGCAAAAATCAGTCCCTTAACTCCAGTTGACTATACACAACAGCAGCCGACATCCTCTTAGCAAGACAATATTGACATAGTAAAAAATAAATGTGGAGTATTTGTAAGAGGTTTAAGAGTCTATAAGTGCACACAGCCTCGATAACATTAGGGTATTTGAAAAATGAAAGGGTCCGAGCACAGGTACCTGATGAACCCCACAACACATCTAAGATGTAACCATGTCTCTTCATTGATGTCATTTTAACAGGATAGGAGGCTACATTATGCAAAAAGGGGCATTAATTGAGCTGTGAAAGGTTTATCTGTATTGTATCACATTCAAATAAGCAATGATAAGTTGGTAATGGACGGAGCCAGGGAAGGCCAGTGCACAAAGGCTGATTATTGCCATTGTGATTTGTGGGTCAGTTGTGTTTTTGAGGTTAAAGCATATGGGTGATAAGAAAACAGGAGAACAGGAAGCAAATGAAAGATTACAGAGAATCTCCAAACAACTTTCCTGTCTATTACTGGAAGGAATTAATGATATCTATTGCATTCAAAAGGTCTGTGTTGTCTGTTGCCAGGAGGCGGAAACATGCTAAAACTATCAAGGCTGTTCCAAAGAATATGCAAACAATAGGTAGAAAGAAAAACTATAACAAACTGTCACACATTTCCTGTTTGATGCTATAGAAAAAAATACTGGATGCTTTACTGGATACACAGTGCTTTTTCCTATACAAAATCCCATTATATATAGTCCAAAATATAAAATATAGAGCCCCACAGCTACATAAAAAGAAATACCAGTATCATACAGATAATTTAACATAAATGACAAATATAAAAAACAAGCACAAAAAATGTATGTACTAAATGTGAACGAAATGTAAGATTCCCCACTCAGAGGTGGAAATTTTCTACATTTAAATTTGGGAAAGAAGTTACAGGCATTCAAGACATCTTTTGATGCTTAAATGACTTTTGAAGTCAAGATCAATCAAATTTTTAAATCCTACAACGGAGAGCTAAAATCCGGTAATGAAGCTTTGAACATTTATAAATTATAATCACTGGTTTCTCATAGTCCAGCAGGTCAATTTGTTAAACAATTTTCCCTTCACTAACAAACACAATGAACAACAGTCATAAAACAAGATATTTAAAAAAAGTAATAGATTATAAGATGTTTAGTACGAGGTGACGTATTAAACGGGGCGAAGTTTAGGTTGAATAAGGTTAAATAAAAATATCATTAAACTAAGATTTTCTTTGGTAGAAAGTAGATGACATTACATAAATAATGCTCCTTCTGGCCTACAGAACAGTAAATGAGACGATTGTATACTATAAGAACCATAAAATATGAATTTTATTATCCTGCCTCTGCTGATACGGTAAATAAACTGCTAAATAATGTACAATGTGCATTTGCCTTTCTTTACAGATTCCTAGACTGACTTGTTGGCCTCATATGAAGTTTTCCCCAGGCTCACTAGGGGACTGCCACATCTCTATAGAGACCGAAGTCTCATGTTCATTCTATAATCGCACAGAGGCGTATGACCCTGAGGATGAGGAGAAAAGAAGAAATTACTTTCATTAAGAAGTTCAGATTTCTTTCATCCTTTGATCTTGTGCCAGAAGAACATTTATGCTGATGAAATGCATAAATAAAGTTCCTAAATTATCTCTGCCTTCTTTTTCATGAGGCTCCAAGTTGGAAAACTTCCAGTGGAAGAGAAGAACAATCATTCTGAAAGTGGTGAGGGTGATTCAGGAGATGGCCTGACTCACTGAGTCTACAATCTTCAAGTGATGTATTTGTTAAAGTACACAAACAATAGTCTGATGCTGTTTTTTGAGGCAAAGGGTAACTACTGCTTTGTAGTCTTTTAGCTCAATTTTAAAATACAGAATACAAAGTGGATTACAAAAGTCAAAACTGCCAATATCCAAAAAAAAAAACAGCAACAGTTCAGTAAAAAGACTTATTAGAATAAAAAGACTAAAGACGAGATTTATTATTTCCAATTTGCTTAGACTGGCACCATACTCCAGATATATTTGGTAAGTGTGCATGATGGTTTACTGAAAGGCTGTAGTGGTAAGGTGGTAATATTGTGATTTTGCATATCTTGGAAATGCCTGGATATTTCCCAGTCTTTCTTGTGCAATGGGCAACTTAAAAGGGCAGTGAAACCTTAGTGTTAAGACTAGTGGTTAGAACGTGGGGAACTTGGTATTTCCCATCATCTAACTCTGATACAGCAGTGGCTGTTATGTATTGTAAAATGATATGACAATTATAAACAAGAAAGACAAATAATAAACTTAAAATAAATCCTATTTGTGTTTTAGAACAAAAAGACCAGGAAACGTTATTTTCTGTGAAATGGCAAAAAGTATGCAAGAAAGTGACAGCAATTTACAAACAGGCAATATTTAAGCAGGTTCTCCAGGGCGCTTGATAAGATGGTACTTTTGCTTTGTTAATTTATGTTACTTGTAAGTCTGAACTTATTTACCATTGACCGTGTACTTGATTTGTTTGTGGGTGGTATTTCATACTTGTTCAGCTCTATGGTGTTTAAATTCCCCCATACAAAGAGCGCAAATGACTTGGCTTTTGTTAAACGTCCCATCTGGAATTCAGTTATAAATACATTTTCCATTAGGTCTTTCTCTGAGAGACTTTTTTTATGATAAGAGACCTGTTAAAACAAGCTCATTAAAATTAATTAAAGGTAGAGAAAGCTGTTGGCAAGTCTCTGTTTCTCCAACAGTATTGATTAATTATAGTTTTAAAGTTAGTCATTACAATAATTGCCATTAAACTATTTTAATAATATAAATAATATCTAGTATATTATGAGCCCAAAGGGTCTTTGTTAACATTAAAGGGGTGGTCATTTTAGTAGGCCTTACTGAACCATTCTGGATACTGAATGTGTAGTAAAGTTAGTGCATTTACTACTCATCTGGTAGTTATGACTGGCAGTCAATAAAAAACTGACCACTATTTGTTTACAAAATTTAATTTGTTAAACAAAACTGACCTAATAATAACATAATATTATAATATTAATATTCTGGCAATTTACGATTTAAATTTACAATTTGTCTCTATAAAGGCAAACACCAGTCCAGAAAGTGCTGGCTCAGTAATTCTGTGTTTTTTTAAAAAGTAAACAGGGAAATACAGTGGTCACGACAGAAATGTATTTAGGCTACCCATGCCAGAGGTACGGGAAACAATTATCAAATAAAAGGCAGTTTGAGGAATGGCCTGGTTTCCTTGCAAAGATTATTCACTCAAATGCCATTAAATAGAAATAACTTCTGCAATTTTGCTTTTCGCCACAATCAAATAAAAAAATCTCAGTGTAGTGGATCTTTCTACCAGAAGGTCAGGTTTGGACAATGAATAAAGATGTAAGAACATCAGAGAGGTCAGGCACTGTTGTTTGAGTGATGGGGTCTGATTTAGTTTACAGTCAGTGATCCATCTCTGATTATCTAAAAGGTGTTTAGTAGGGTTTTTGTGTAGACTGCGTGTGGGACCGTTAAGTTCTTCCACACCAGGCTCCAGTACATAATTTCTATATGGGTCTTGATTTGTGCACTGGGACTTTATCATGCTGGAACAAAAAAGTTCCATCACTGTTGCCACAAAGTTGTGTCTAAATCCCTTTTGTTTCTAACACAGAAAAGCTTTTCAAAACATGAATTATAAAATCATTTTGTAATAATGACAAACATGGAAAAACATGGTTCTCAAATCTCTTAATATCTACCAGCACATCTGGACATTGCACAACTCTCAGATGCGGGAAAGCAAACCAAAAAAGTTTGTAAACATTTTTATAAGAAACCCTCAACTTCTATCTCACAGAGAAATGCTAGTTTTCATGTTTTACTGTAACTGTCAATAATTTCCCTTTCTCTTACCGTTTGCCTGAAGAAAAAATAGAATTTTCAAGAGAGGTTTATTTCTGGCACAAAAAAAGGAAGATGGACGGTGGAGAGACAGAAAGAGGCCCTGATTTGGTTTCCATTCTACAAAGGAAAGTAATCCTATCTGGCATTCTAATGTGATTTTAATACTCATGCTACATCCCGAGTGAGATTTGCCTGTATGAATGCTTATCAGATGTTAGAGATGAAGTTGAATATGATGCTTGGTCCTTTGCATGCGAGGCCGCTGTTTGTCTAATCTTTATGCCTCTTAAGGATTTGACTAGGGAGCTAACCAGTGTGAAAAAGCTCTTCACAGAAGAATGACGAGTGTGACAGGAATAGGTGAATGATTATGAAAAGGCATACTGTTTTGGTAACAGTTCTGAGAGAACGTAAATCCAGGTTTTACACAGAGCGAGATGCTCTTGGCAGATCTTAGACAAGTCCTTAGAACAGGAAGTTAATGAGAGCTGAAGCTTCATATAAAGACAAGGAAACCAGAGCTTCAAACAAGCGTGCAAACTGGTGCCGTTAAAGTATTTCCTCTTGGATGTGCATGTGAAAATGTGCCGCGCAGCAAGTAAACAGTTTGACTGTGTGTTCATGCAGTCTAGAAAGTGAGGGTATGTGGATGTGTTATTGTGTGTTTACTGGCTTGCACTTTATGTGCTACCACTGTGGGTGTTTGATAAATGGACCTTAAAACTGTCAATGTGTGCAGAGGATGTGAACACTTTCTGTCATTTACAGAAGTTTAAAAATATTGATGGATAATTCAAAATGATTTATGTTTTTATTCTGACAGATAAAAAAACATGGCCTATTGAGTTTCTCTGCTTTAGAAACATTTCTATAGTAAAGATGCTAAAAGATATTAAAAGTGAAGAAGAGAAAATAAAGTTATAAAACACAGCAGAAGTTAGACATTAGTGAGGGTTTGTGAGAGAAATGACAACTTTTAAGTGTAGCCCCATAGAAAAACTCAAGGGATATTGTTCGTTAAATCGGGTTACCAGATTGCATGGCCGCAGTGTCTGTTCTCTTTTCACATTTAAATAATAGAGAAATTATTTTATAAAAGACAAATAACTCACAATGCAGTACTTGGTATAACTACAAGTGCTTCTGCCACAATGTAATTGACAAGGTAAAATGACAAATACCAAATGTAATGCTTTGCAGATGGATAAAAATAGAGCATGACAGAAAATGTACAGCCCAGTACATCAGAGTGATGGATAATTATTTGTAGCACACCCTCTGAGTGTGTGCACGGCATAATGAATCACACTCACAATATAGCAGGGTTCGCAGTAAGCTTTCTTCTCCACGGCATAAAACGGCTTCCCCCTTAGCTTGGAGCCACACGTCATGCATGCGAAGCAGTCCACGTGGAACACCTGGTCCATGGCGGTACAACCCGTCCCCTCACCCACTACATTCTCTCCGCAGCTTGCACATCGACCTGTGGGAAGACAGTTCAGCATTGTAAAGATGCTGTGACTCGAAGTCTGAGACTCGAATCACACTTAGGTCACAAACAAATTCACTTACACTTATACATTTGGCAATCACTTTTATTCAAAGCAGCTATCAGTGCAATTTGATCAGTGTTTTTCCAGGGAATTTATAGGGAGTTATATTTATATTTAGGCATTTGGCAGACGCTTTTATCCAAAGCGACTTACATTGCATTATACTACACATTGACCACTATACATTGAGTATGTGCAATCCCTGGGATCGAACCCATGACCTTGGCGTTGTTAACACCATGCTCTAACCATTGAGCTACAGGAAAGTTATTCCTGGGAATTTATAGGGAGTTATTCCTGGTTATGGGAGCAATCCCAAAACTCAATTTATATGCTTTTGTGTAACTGAATTGAGGCATAACATCTAAATGAGAGACTTGTGAATAACACATGTTGTGTCATTAACAGGTCTGCCAGTGTCATTATTTTACAGATGGTGCCTGCAAATTGCTTACATTAAATTGACATATTTGAAACACTGAAACATAAACATAACATAATGAGATATAAAGATTCCAGAGATGAGGGAAATGTATATTGTGTAAACATTGCAATTTTGCCACATATACATTATGTATTTTAAAACCACTGTCATTATGAATAGAAAATCAGGACAGGATATTGACACAGCAGTTTTGGCTTTGCTTACCTTTTAATCTTGACCAAAACGTTTGTGTCTGTTTTCAATAGATAAGATCAGATGTCTGAGCTACAAAGCATGCTAACACTTACAGCTTTCAGGCTCAGAGATAATCTTGAATAAACAGTGTTTTTGTAGTTCTTTCAAGCCAACTCTTTCTTTGTAGTTCATGCAGTGATAACGTAATCTGATAACGTAAGATGATCTCCAATTGCAACTCTAGTGTATAAAAGAACTTTGAGTCTATGTCATTAGAATCAAAATATGGGAGCAAGTGATTAGTTGCTTAAATTGCACAAATCTAAAGCGCTTAATAAGGTTAATCAGTTAACAGACTATGGTGAGCAGATTTTGTCCTTGTAAAACAAGTGGCGATTAATATACATTAATATATATTCAAATTAATCACTAACCAACTCCAACGTACCTCCCTGCTGCCCACCCCTCCCCTACTAGCCACATATAATATCTCCACTGGGATAAGAATAGAATAAAACGCATACAATCTTGTCCTGATAAAA
This sequence comes from Botia almorhae, assembly GCA_036877575.1. Lineage (NCBI taxonomy): Eukaryota > Metazoa > Chordata > Actinopteri > Cypriniformes > Botiidae > Botia > Botia almorhae. Next base: position 31,103 of record JAZGTJ010000919.1, read on the forward strand.
GAAACTTTAAAAGTGAAAAGAGCCAATCTTTGTGTTATAGGCCATATACTATTGCACCAAAAAGATCCTTATTTCATATTGTGGGACACGACATTTGGATATCTGTAATTGTGTAAAAGCTATCTTTAATTGAGCTTAAGATGTCTCCAACTCAATGCAAAGATATCTTTAAACCAATTAATGACGCTGGCAGTTTAATTAGCAGTATCAAAAAATAATGTGCTTTTGGAACCATATCTTGTGGTGTTTTGCTTTTTGCACATCTAAAGACAGATACAATCTCAAAAAAGACAGAGAGTGTGAGATATTGTGAATTAATTTACTTTAGTTCTGTTCTCTTCTCTTTGTGCTTCATTTAAGCCTGTTTTTAGAAATGATAGACTCGCTGTCTGCAATGAGAGCCGGAGTTCAAGCTTGTCACAGACAAAAGGCAGGGATATATCAGACATGCTCCCACTTTCACTGTTAAAGCTGTCGGCGGCATCAACAAACCAGAGTGAACTTTTCCGCCGTTCAGATTAGATATCAAAGCTGAGCTGAATATGAGCACATTCTCAGCAAAGTTTTAATTAAAGACCTTGTGAAATTGCTTGATGAGGTCAGTTTTCTTTTCTGTGCTGACGTACTTTTATATTGAAACAGGAAGCTTGACCAGGGCTTATCCCTTTTTTATATAGCCAATAGGCTTTATTTCTGTCACAGCCATAAACTATGATTTACTACTGTTGCTGTTGCTAGTCAGAAGCAGGTGGTACTAGTGGGAGGTGCATTCTAAAAAAAAGATATTTAAGGTTCTTAAAAGCACATTTCTTTTAGTAGTACGATATGTCTTCAAAGCTAAAAATAAAAAAGCAACAACTTTGATTTCATGGACTCTTCAAATTCACTGTAAAATGAACCTACATATGGTTTTCATACTCTTCCCAACCTGTATCCAAAACAACGACATAAAATAAATGTCTTGTTGATTTATAATTGCCATTAAACATGCCGTTGTGTGCCCAATGTTGAACTGTCACTAAAACTAATGTGAGAGCTGGCAGGTAGTTCACAGATGCTATTCTCTAGATAATTTCCACTCCAACCCTGCTGTGGTTTACCTGCAGCAGGCTTCTGCTGAGGAACAGCACAGCACAGAGCAGGGGGAGAGAAATAAAGAGCAACCGCCTGCCTGCCAGCCTGCAGTGCCTCCCCAGGGGACCTGTGGGGGTGGGAGGAACCCCAGGAAAAGGTAATCACTTCAGATGATGCTGGAACAGGAGCTGAGAGAGGCTCCACATCACAGACTTTTCTGAGCCAAACAAGTGTGTGAGAGAAATGAGTATGGCTAAAGAAAGAGAGAAAGTAAGAGGGAGTAAAATACAGCCAACAGACAATACAGCAGGTCACTCTCATAGCCTGTGTGAAGGAAACCATTCGGAAATCCTCTTTTCTCTCTGTGGAGTCGGAATGCCATGGCCTCACAGGATGTGTGTGCGCGTATGTGTGTGTGTATGTAACAAAATCCTAAAATACCCTTGAGGACTCAACAAGAACTTTTTTCAGCTGGGCCAGTGCTTTAGAAGTGTACTTGTCCTAACATTGGCAGTATTTCATTGGAAATATTTATATATATATAACTCTTTTTTTTAATAAATTAGTAAATAAAACTTGGAGTAACAGTTGGAAATTATACACTTAGTGTTATTTCATAACAGCTTCATAAATATACATCTTCTCGACAGTAATGTCATGACTGGTTTTTAAATTTCAAAACTTAAAATTGTAATGTTAGCCATCTGAACAACCTCAACTTGTTGACGTGTAAGGAAAATTGCATAACTGTCCCAAAAATTGACAATTTCACTAACAGACCTGAAACTCATTCACACTGGCCTCAGGCCACAGAACTTTATCTTTTATCTTTGACCTTTACTGGCCACAGTAAATATGTATTTATCAGTACGTTTCTGTAGCTGGGTTATGAATGTACGATTTGTTGTCCTGTATCCACAAACTGTGTAAAATGTGGAGTCAGTTAGAACTTTGAAGTGGGACCCACCCAACATCAATTACATCAAAAGCAGCTGCAAGAGAATCTTCATGGACACAAACACACTGTCAACCACAGTCACATACAAATATGCTCTTATGTAAAGCCTAATCTGTGAGGCATGAGATCAGTGGGTCACATGTTTACATCTGTCTCTGTAAATGTGTGTCCTAATTATCCTTCAATAACAAATTAATTTGTAGCTGTAAACAACTCTGGTGTCATAATGTCACTCTCTGGCTGGATAACATAATAAAAAATATATTTTTTTACGGTTTAAATATCTTGTAACAGATATTTGCGGTTTAGTTTGGTATAAATAAATTGTTGTGTAAAATCACAAGTATGGTACCTTAAATTACAGTATGACAAGGTCAAGTTTAACTTTGCAAAGGTATTTATAATGGTTTAAATAATGAATAAGAAAAGGAAAAAATGTCAAAGCTGCCTGACATATTAATTCTGCAGCACAGCATTAACATATTTGTGATAAAAAGTGGCAAGCAGAATCCTGCATAATAATAGTAGCATTTGTATCTCTCTATCCAGTTCAACTGCTTTTGAATCCCCCTTAACACTGGGCAGAGAGAGCTCATGAAAGAGCGCTAGCTTTTCCCTGTGTCCCCTGTTCTGGGAATAGAAGGCAACGCTTCATATTAAAACTTCAAATAGTTCCTTTGTAACCAGAAGGGGTGGGAGTGGAAGAGTTCATTTACACTTTATACACTTCTCTGCCATGTCCTCACCATCCCTAGGAAGCCTCCATTAATTCTTATATGCAACCTCGAAAAAGGGAAAAATAATAAGGATGGAAGAAAGAAGAAGAACAAGAAAGTAAAGATGTTGCTCACAAGCTTTGTGAAAGGCTTAAAGCGGTTAGGCGTTTTAATTGGATAAAAAGAGAAGATTAAAGAGTTCTTGACTGAGTTCTATAAATAATTGATTTCTAATGTATTTGTGGTGGCAGGCAGATGCTGTTGTTTGGCAAGGGTGGATGTTTTGAGTGGCAGGCCTGCTAAGATTTCCTGCACGTCTGCGTCTCGCCGCTCTTTGTTTTCTCATGCTACGATACAGAGGGGCGCATGAAAGGCGGCGCGAGCGCAAGCAGCAATTTTGATCTTACATCGCCGGAAATCAAAGATCATGCGTGTAAAGGGGGAACACAAAGAACTTTTTTTTGTGGAGGGCCAAACTTTTCTCGCTCAAAAATGAAGGTGTGATTCTTCTGGAAGAAAACGCAGCCTTCTCAGTACTGGAAGAGTGTATCATGACAATAATACGCATGTAAACAAATAAACAGTACAGATCCACAATACATATTCTGGGGTTGCGAGAACTTTGCTTCTTCAGAAAGAATATTTTGTGGTGTAAACAACAGCGTTATTAGACAGAAATAGTAGCAATAATGCAACCTGATGCAATGGAGTCCCACAGATGGATTTAACTTGTTTTTTAGGAACAATGACAAACAACACATTCCTGCAGCTGGAGACAAAAAGTGAAACGATTTTAAAAACATGTGTTTCAACAGCGAATTTCGATCCAGCAAATTATGCTGCTCTAATTCACAAATTTCTTACAGAGCAATGTTACAAAACACTGTTTATTTCCCACACAAAACGCTGAGAATAAGAATACATTTGTTGTGACAGGCTCTATGCAGAGACCAAAATAAGGTACAAAGTCATACAAAACGTTTATACTTCATAACAGCCACAAACAAACATTGTAGGTCATTGAATGTTTATTGGCACAGATAGTAATGCATTAAGAATACAACTGTCGGCTACCGCTTTGCTAACAGCCCCATATTATGCAAGGCTTTTTATTTCATCTTTTAAATTGTATAGCTTTTGTCTTTTAATTGCACAACTTCCTGTGTTTTCATTCTTCCATCATGCATTCCATAAATGTGCTTTGAACTCTCAATCTTCCTCACTCATAACCACCTGTAATCTCATTCCCATGTCGGCAAATAATGATGAGGCAGAGTGGGATATGATGGTGGAGCAGGAGGAATGGGGGGAGGGATTTTTCCTGCCACAAAGCATTACCTCTCAGCATGTCAGGCCTGCAGGGCAGTGTGAGGGGTGAGGGGGGGCATATGGGTTACATGTTTTGGAAACAAGTTGAAAACAGTGGCATGGATGGTTGCCAGGTTGTAAATAGGGCAAGTAAATAAAGATAGGGAGATGGATGCGGGTGGGGATGAGTGCTTGGAGAAAAGAGGTTTCTGAATTTGATACTCGTATTTGCGTAGCACAAAACTTTTTATGAGGTCAAACGCTCACTCACGAATGAAATCTAGCAACATGATTCAATGTAAAGCCCTCAAGCTATTTGAACTAGGCCTGCAACACAGCCAATCTTGCAAGCCTCAGTGGAGCTGTCTCAATGAGGCACATTTGCTGACCCGCACTCTCCAACAATGAAGGTTAATTTGAGATAAGTTCACCTCACACGAACTATCGCGAAAAACAGGCCCTCACTGACCATCTGAGGAGGGACAGGAGAGCGAGAGACAGAGTACTGGGGAGAGGAGAAAGACAGAGCGTGAGAGACGGATTTGAGTGACACGACACAATTGCTGTGAGACTAGAAAGCAGTATGTCTGTGATCTTGGTGGATAGCTGAAGTGTAAGAACTGTAGGGCTAATGAAAAAGAAAAGAAAGAAACAAAACAGCTAGACAGAGAGTAATGAAATCGAAAAGAATATAGGGGCCTCTAAAAAGTGTTATCAATCTGGACTTTTTTAAAGAATTCATAGCGATCATTAACTAACCCCCATGTTGACTTTCTTCTGAGAAGGCAAAATGAATACATATAATGAATATCTGGTTGATAAATACAATGGCAGTTCAGTATGACTCACTTTAATGCTTAATAAGGCACCCAATAGTGTCAGCAAAAATTATTTGGCTCGCTAAGCAAATTAAATTTGTGATAATTTTAATAATTGCTAAATTATTTAAATACAGATTTGTAAATTGTTGTAAATCATTGTTTATGCTACATTATGCTTTCTTGCACAGAACGATAATTTCTCTTCACAAGACTTCAAAATACAGTATTATCAGACAAAAAATGTCACTTACAATTTGGATGGCCTAATTAACAGAAAATTTTCATTTTTTGGTGAACTATTGCTTTAACAAGCCAACTTCACTACTCTACCATGTTGCTGTCGACCATCATGACTCTAGTAGGCAAACAGCTGTAAAGCCAAATGAGCAGAAAACCTGGACAATTCAGCACCAGCCTCTCAAACATCGTCAAGATATTAATGTACCTTTACCAGACTTAGGAAGACAGAACAGGTGATGTGTATTCTTAGAGAGCTGATTATAGATGTTCAGAGCACCACACCTGTGAAGCTTCCTTTGCTGTCTTCTCATCTTGATTTGTAGTAATAGATTATTTAAAATGAGGTCTGGGAGTGACGTCTTCAGGGTTACAAGTAGGGCTGAATGCTCTGTTAATACCACTGAACAGTACAGATTTAGTTAATAAAGTAGTAAAGCAAAAATACATTTATTGAACATGTTTGTTTATTCACCATGGATTTCTCTACCTGTAATCTGCAGGTCTCTAACTGTTTGGTAACCTAAATATATTTTATCTATAATAAAATGTATAATTAACAGTATAATAGTATAGTATGTAATAGATTGTATATTTCTGTACATGCATATACTTATAGTTATTTTGAATATGCTGAAATAACAGTTTTCCTGAAGACTATAATACAGATTATTTTGCTGTCCTCACTATATGCCATGCATAACATATCCCATTCTGTCACGTCAAAATTATCTTGCACAGTTTTGCATGCTTTATCAATTTCTTCAACGTCAACATGAAAATTAAATATGGCAGTCCCACAGCAGCTTCATATTTAGGTTGCAAAACCTGTGCTTCAAATTCATAGTGTAATGAGCTATACCATTTGTTATTTCTAAACACAAAAAAACACCTTTTTAAAACTTTTGCAAGACTCCACAATGCAGCTGTGGAATCCGGAGTTTCAACTCAGACTCAGAATCAGTCAAGTTCCAGCAAAGCACCAGAGATCACAGTGTGTGTATTCTCAACAATACCTAGTAAGTGCCTGTCCATTTTAATAACCAGAAACCTTTTATTATCCAAGGCAGGAAAGGTCTGCATTTTGCCTGTATTTTCAAAGCAAGCTTTTTCAGATCAATTATATTAAAACACAAATAAAATGTCTTTTGCTATTAATTGGGAAAAGACAGGGACACATTAAACATTAAAGGTACACTAAAGTAAATGACATGAGCAGTACTGCATCAATACTGCAGATCCATCATGTTTCTGAATAAAAACGTATCAGCACTGCTATAACCCCTCTCATCCAATGACATTTGAGGACTGGCACTAACTGTTGCATAAAACAAAATAATAACTTGAGATTTATGCATGCCTGAGTCAGATTGCATAAAGCAGTGACCTTTATAGGTAGAAATTAGAGGCAGAAATTAAGTGCTCAACCAACCAGAATGCACACAGAATCGAAATGCCATTGGCTAATAAAAAGACGCAAAGCTCACCCTTTATAAGAAAATTATTACATGAATAATGAAAAATGAAAAATATGGCATTTTTGGCCAAATACAGCCTTCATCCAGGCTGATGGACTTCATATAAGCATTCTTAGAGTCCTCCTGCAAAAGACTCTTGAAGAACAGTGGAAAGCATGACCTGAAATAGGAGAAGTCTGAAGCTGCAGAACTACTGATTTGCTGTAGTCATGACTTTAATGGGTCAGGGAAAAGTGTTTTGTGGAAACTTTCATGTTGGCCTCACATTAAAACGTCAAAGTGCAGAAGAAAGCCAGGGTCTCAGCCTTTTAACATGCCACAAATCCCAGGTTTTTACGCTCACAAGTGGTGGTAAATTTTCAAGCACACTCCTGAGACTTTGCTAAGGGCAAGTCAGTAATATGCAAATGCTCATCCGCAATATCTAGGACAACACTGTCAGATATAATGCTGTATTACTACATTATTTCTAAACCAGCCTTTTACAGAAGCATTGATATCTGTGTTTGAAAACAAAGCGTCTATCAAACTATTTACTTCAGTCCGATGTCTGGGGTCTTGGCCCTATACAATATCTCTTCAAAAAATGTCAAACTCTTCCAAGTGTCTTTATCAAGCTTTTATGGCAAGACGTCTCATAAATTATAAGAGCATCTCCAGCTGACATTACCCAGAAAAAATATAGCAATTCCCAGCTCGTGATCACAGCACAAAGAAATTGTCTCTACATGTTCAAAAAAAGCTCTGGTTGACCGATAGCCATGGGTCCCTCATAATCTTTGATCAGATTTTTTGAAATGTTTGAAAATTGATCTTACATATTTTTGGAGAAGTTTTTAGAGAGACAAACTGTGGAACTAAGATGTTTCTCTTCAGCTAAACTCCTCTGAGAGTTCTCTAATGAGTTACTCAAATTCAATCTCTCAGAGAACAAAAAAAGAACAGGATCTCTTGCAGAGTACAGTGAGCTAGATATATCAATTAATCAGAAACTTCAGAAACAGACTTGGTGGTGATACACTTACACACGTCTGCATTATTCAGTTGGGTGTCCCGCTTGTGCTCTTTAGAAATGAAAATACCATGTAAAGTGCTGCGTGTGCTGGTGTGAACTCTGATGAATCCAGCCAACCGTAAAAACAATTGTATTCTTTGTCTTTATGAAGGATTATATTCTAGCGCGATGTGCTGCTGAATTACCATGGATCCAATTTCTGCTAATAATTGCGCTAATGTATTTTGCTTCATTCTTTTCACATTCTTTGTTGTATTCAGTCAGTGAGAACAGAGCTTGAATCATGTCTGTCTCTGGAGACCCTAACCCTCCTGTTCCAGCTGTACAAACTACAATATCCCCAATCGTGGGAGCACTGAGAGTCCAGACGGGAGAGATCATGGCCTTGACACTTATTCATTTAGTTAATTATTAGCTTTAGAGTTCCAATTCAGTAGTCAGTCACAATTCCCTCTCTATCCCACATTTCCCTATCCTGCCTGTTTAAAGCATAGAGGCCTTGAACAGGCAATCAGATGGGTAGCAATTACAGAGTTTCTCATACCCAAAGGGTTCCTCATCTTTTAGCCTAGAGATCTTCAGAAGAGTTCTGGATGACATCTTTTGGCATCACAAGAGAAGTATTACTGGAGGGAGATGTGTAGGGAAAAGAGGCAGCAAAGGAAGAAGTAAGAAAGGAAAACATGCAATAACCACCAGAAACATGCATCTTCATGGTCTAAAAGGTGAGCTGTCAGTTCTTGTTTTGGCTTCAAAGACTCCATGGCCCTGTTTATGCCTAGTATTAACATCTGTCAAAGTGATCAGATCACAAGTTGTCAGATGAGAGAGATTGATGTACACTTGGTATTAACATCTGTCCCAAATTCTGTGCGTTTTATAAACAGCTTGGTGTAAAGTGATGTAAATGGGATGAAACATTCTAGTTTTAGACAGCCTTTAATTGGACAAAAATTTGTATACACACCCTTGCAAAAACCTTTTTTTTGTTCAGGAGAGAAAGACTGTTGACTGCTGACTGAGTGGAAGTCAGCTAAATTTACAACCATCTATATATTCAGGCATTTGAATAGGGGTTGCAAAACTTGTAAACTCTACAAACAAACAATAAAACAACTTTTGTAATATTTGGCTTGCCCTTTAAAGCTTCACAATCAACATTATCTTCCCTCTGTTAACCGTTTGTTGAATAATTTTAAGGCCCTACCAAAATTTTAACCTAAAGCTAACAGACATTAACTAAGTATCTTACTCCTTATTTTCTTTTCTTCAGTGTCCTTACATCATTGGATTTTCTCTAGCCCGTCTTTTTAAAGAGTGCTGTGCTGCTGGTTAGATGCTATGGCTGTGTGTGACATTCCCAGTGAATGGGCATGCCTGACTGAACAAAGTTCACCGCAGACCTACATTCATCCTCCTTGTAGCCATTATAGCTGTGTTTGCAAACACTATGCATGTGTGTGTGTATGAAACTGTGTAATGTGCCATCCATTTACCCCAAGCTGCTTGCTGGTAACACATCAAATCAGCCCACCCTTTATTTCCACTCCGCTTCATGCAAACCAGCTTTTTACACAAAGGGGACACTACTGCTTTGAGATAAACGTGTGTAGATGTGCAGATATAGAGAAAGGACCCTAGAAACCATATAACATCACCCAGTTATATTTTGACACTAGAATTTTATAGAGAGATGGGGTGGGCTTTTGACCTATATTTGACCTATGGCTGTATACTGAGTTTCTGTGTAAGGACTCTCTGGGCCCCCAGTCATTCTGCCTAGTTTTGGCATCAGAATATCATACAAACATGGGGTGGGCTCTTGTGACTCATCACCTTACACAGAGGCAGACTGTATATAAATTGCAGAAGGCGCAATGCATCGTATTTTGAAAAAAAAAACAAGTGCTGGCATGGTATTGAATGCACATTGTTATTATTATATCACTGTATTCAGACAGAAGCATATCATGTGTAATGGGGAAATTAATCCATTCACTATAAACTTCATCCGCTTTACTTTCCTAACTTCTACTGGAAAACTTTTCTGAACTCTGTTGCATCGTCAGAAACGCTCACTAAGCCAATTGTCACTGTCATTTATGTCACCAGAAATTCACATGAACTCTCATTGAAAAATCAATGACTTCAGTTTGCCTTCCCTCAGATCACTGTCAGTGTGGGCATCCCTTCAGAGTTGTAATTGAGCAAGAGGAACAGTCTCAGAAAACTCTTCAGGTCCATCTAAATTTCTCAGACACTGGAGGAAGTGCTGCAGATACTCTGTTTCCTCATTACAGAGTAAAATAGAAACTGACAGTAAAAGCCGGTGGTCAAAAGTGCAGGAAATGTATTCTGTCACATACGGTAAAACAAGGAAGTTCAGACTCCTGGGGGTGCACTGAGATGTACGTGAATACATAATTACACACCCCCAAGTGCTAATCTCACTTCTGCAAAGCAACAAATAACTTCACCTGCTTCTCGTAAAGAGAAGAAACAGAGTATGCTTGTGTCCCCATGTAAATGACACAAAACAAATGCTAATGTAGGCAAAATGACATGATGACCACATCATGTTTTAAACATGATATCACTGCAATATTATGAATGCAACACACAGAAAGATAATTAGTTCACTAGCACATATGTTTCAATGCCACATAATTGCACAGAGATGGTTCGACAAATGCAGTTTTCTGTCATGTGTTATAGGATGGGTATTGCTAAGATTGTAATGGTATTTATACTCTTACAGATTACTGCTTATTGATCAGGTGCTTAATAGTAGTCTTATTGGTACTTTTTATTATTGATACTTTTAAAAAATCAATAAAACATTTATTTACAGCAACTTTGCAGCAGTATTTTGAACAAATCACTTATAGACTTGTGATCAGCTGGCTAGTGGTTTATTTAGATCATTAGCCTAAGACAAAAATAAGGGTATTTACTCTATGTAAGTAGTGGTCACATACCAAAATACTCCTCCGAGGGGGGGTTGTCCATGTCAAACAACATCTTCTTGGTGAGACGGTCCAGTTCCTCCTCAGGACGCCCCTACATCACATCAAAGACACACCACAGTTACAAACTGCACACTTATCTGCACACCAATCAGCTTGCACACACAATGTACGAGAATGTACACAGACATCATAAAAATCATGTTGACGTTTACACTAACCAGATAATGATAATGAGGGGCTAATTAAATGTATGACTTGATATAACAGATTTTTATGGATAAGCACACAAGCATCTCCTAATTAGATGGTTCATAAGCCTAACAAGATCCTCAGCTTAGCAAATAATGCAGATATGAAGAATGTTGCTGGGTTCAAAAGGTATAGTAAAGTGAAGGATGTGACAAGAAAGGAACTTTATTTATAAACTTCCACTCCTTTTCATTAATTGAATTTCATGGGTTGTTCCTGTATCATACTAGGCAAACTGAGTTCTGCTGAGTATGTTTGTATTTGTAGACCTTTCAGCGAAGTGGAATTGAACTATAATTGAACTATAATTAAACTATAATTGTAAAATATATGAATCTTAAATCTTATGCATAACAATGTTTACTGTATTTATTCAAAGTATAAAATCCATCATTTAACATACAGGGTCAACTATAAGACATTCATAGACTAATTCTTTTCTGATGCTTTTATCATTGCTCATTGCTTCTAGCAAAGTTTAGCTCAAAATTTAGTAAAGTTGACTTTAGTTTGGTCCAGAGTCCCAAGGCAGGAATAACACAGAAACAACCACTTAACCAAATGTCAAGATTTTTCCACCCAAAACCATTAAATATCATACAATGTCCATTTACCAGTGCAAAATATGGTGAAACAGGAGGCCACACAAAATAGCACATCTACAACCCTGTTTAATTACATATAACACACTCACATGCAAATTACTGAGGGAAAAGGAATGAGCCAATCATGAAGCCAGTGGTCTTGATGCTTCTGTTGGTGTTAGTACAGGATCTTACAACATTTCTTACAATATTTGGAGGGTTTAGATTAAAACAATTTACAGATCCAAATAGCTTCCATTTATCCATTCTCCAAACTGACTTGCCCTGTTCAATGTCACAGGGGCTGGAGCTTACCCCAGCATCCTGGGCCATTGGCAGGGTACACTCTGAATTGATGGCAAATCTAACACACACACAGACTCACACAAGGGCTATGGGAATGGCAATTTTTGGGCTATGGCAATTTTGATTGTATACAATTTACCTAACCTGCATGTATTTGGACTGTGAGGGAAACCAGAGTACCCAGAGAACCAGGAACCTTCTTGCTGTGAGGTAACAGTGCTGCCCACTGAGCCACTGTGCCACCCATCCAAATAGCTTGTTAAGGTTCCCCACCAATCAACAGACACAGCACTCATTTTGCCACAGTTTGGTAACAACCTTATCAACACTGAAATTATTCACTTATGCATTTTCTTCCTCTGTGGCTAGTTAAATTCTGTTACTTGTCACAAGTTTCTACACAAATCTACATACTGTCAAGCTTGTAAGCTGTTGACTGCATCTCACAGAGGGTGGGAGGAAAACCAAAGTGTTCTGCCACTTAATGAAAACTTTCATGTGGCGGAAGCCCACACAAAAACTTTTAATTCAGCTCTCTGAAATATCTCCACTTCCTACAGACAGCTAATTATTATGGTGGGGGTTAATTACTCGTAGATGGATATTAAATATCTTGGACGGATGGATGCAAACAAATTAAGCATTCAATAAACGCTCTGCAGATCTTTCTGTTAACATATGGCTGTACATCCAGGTGAACCTTGAGCCTGTCACCCAAATGTGAATGAGAAATCTCAGTGTATTCAACAACAGTGATGTGTGTGGATTCTGATTTAACTGTGGATTTGTGTGTGGATTCTCAATCCCTCTGTGTGGTATGTGAGAATTTGACATTATGAGTGGGCACAGTGGATTACTGTGGGCAAGAAAACAACTAATTAAAAAGAGTGCTGTATGTAATTATCTCTTGCAATGCACGGCTTGTATAATACAACGCTCTTTATACGTTACTAAACAAGATATTAATAATAAAACATATTTTGGATTGTAGCAAAACTTTTTTAATGATATGCATGCATACAGTCCAACACAACAACACACACACAGAAACCATCAGAGCTCCTGACCTTTTAATATGTGAGTCTTATAAATAAAAAAGGTGCAACAAAATGATGCAATCTACTAAAGAATCCACAGTTTAATTGAATTTCATGGGTTGTTACTGTATCATACTAGGCAAACTGAGTTCTGCTGAGTTTATATGACTTTATATACAAATATGTATTTGTAGACCTTTCAGCGAAGTGGAATTGAACTATAATTGAACTATAATTGTAAAATATATGAATCTTAAATCTTATGCTTAATGATGTCAGCTGTATTCAGAGTATGAAATCCCTCTTTTTTAAAGATGAAAGTGTACTTTTCTGACATTTAAACACTTTTTATTCCGGCTTAACATACAGGGACAACTATAAGTGCAACAAAATGATGTAATCTACTAAAGAATCCACTGTTTGATAAAACAGTGAAAAGGAACAAAGGAAAAGCACAAACGAGCATCTTTACCAAGGGTAACCTTTATAGGAGCTCGATGACTCATTTACAATCAATGTGAGACAGACAGAGATAAAGCAGAGCAATAAAGTGATGGGAAAGCTGTATATAGAGCTCTTCTTCTTTCTGAACGTCATTGAATCAAATCAGAGCTCACTGTGCTGCTCTTTCAAGAACATGTTAGGGTTTGCATTTCTGAGAGCATGAGGTCACCATTCACTCCAATATAAATGACTCCATGTGGAGTCATTTTCTTCTTTGCTATCTAAAGGACGAAATGATTGTGATATTCATGTGCCTTTAAAAGGTGTGATTTCCCTTGGCATGTATTGAACACTGGCTGTTTCCGAAGGCACAGGGTAGTACTCAATGAATGTTACCTTTGGCAACCCCCCTAATTCCCCCATTAATAAGAGACGACTGCTAATCATTTTTAATTAAGCTGTAAGAACACTTTCTGTACAGTCTGTTTGACAATACTGTGGTACTCCGTTCTAGTATCATTGAAACAACTTTCAGACATTTTTATTTATATTTTTATTTTATACATTTTCAGACAAGCTTATGCTAATGTGCTTTAGTTAAATGTGGAGTGCTGGAGTGCTGGGTTGCACGTTGGTAAGCTGTCAGGGACCAATAAACAACACACCACGTGTGTGTTTACCTGCTGCCCCCCACAGGGGACGGCTTGGTGGGGACATGGCCTAAACACCCCAAACCTCACCACCATCTGCTTTTACACTACACTCAACAGTCTTTAATAACATATACAACATATCCATATACAGCACATTTACAAGTAGAAATGTAACATATGTATGTTTATTGTGTGTGAGTCACTGACAAAAATAGTATTGCATATAATAATAGTATATGCAATCGTTTTTAGAACTATTCTTTGAGGTACAGTTCTTGTACAGTTGTACATATATCATACACAAAAAATGATCATGATTCAGTAACATGGTATATATAAAAGTAGCATGACATCATCACCTGATAGCATCACTCTGTTATGATACATTTTTGTAGTGGGGGATTATCTGAATATGTAACACTCACTTCTCACATCTCTGTTAAAATTCATGACAAACCAAGTGCACTTGACTTTAAAAGAGGAGAAATATATGATTACATAATTTGTACAACATCAAACATATTTATACCCTGTCGTTTAACCTTCATTTATTACTTTCTGTCCATCTTTGTGGTTGCCAAGCACTTAGTGAAAAATGTCCCCAGAAAAAATGGAACAGGGAAGCTTATTTTGTGTGTTATATTTAACAGTGTGAGCCTTTCTAGTTCAGACAATTTCATCTATTAATGTAATTAAAAGTTTCTAAGCTCTGTTTCTAAGCAGTACGTCACTATGAGAAACAAGGCAATGCAAAAAGTAACAACATTTTGTCTCCTGACTGGCCACCTGCCAGGCTAGGTTTCCCTACTTTGCCTCAAGGTGTTGGGATAAGTGGTGTTGATAATGTATGGATGATTTTCTCTCCTAGACATGATGGCAGAACAATACCTTCAACACTAGTTACCTATCTGTGCCTATAAGGATTAGGAGAGAATAACTCAATAACAAAAGGCTTTTTGCTTTCTTTCTATTTGCTCATGTTTGATGTTAACATGATCAGATGTTGAATGAGAAAGTGACAGGGACAGAGAAAGAAGGGAAAAAAAGCAAGACAAAGGATGCAAAGTGAAGGTACCCCACTCTCACTCTCCATTTGAATAAGAACATGAAGGAATTTCCTAACAAACTGTATTTTTCTGTAGCTTATACTGAAATATACACATTCAAGGCCTTACCTGAATTACAGTAAAAAAGAAATTTGCTGTTTGTTCTCGGCATCATTTCATTTTCTCAGCTGACATTTTGACCCTGCTTACAGAGATGCTTGGAGATACTGTGTGTGTGGAACATGGTGATGTGGGGCAGTGCCAAACACACACATACCAGACATATCTTTCATAATCTAAGGTACAAAGTATTATGTGAAAGTGCAATTGCCCAAAATAAATAAATAAACCTGAAAAGGACAGTCAGCTACTTCAGAAAGTAAGCCAGAAATAAAGGAACTACAAGCAACAACACAGGCAAAAACAAGCTCAAGGCCACCCACAGAGAAGCTAGAAAACACACTAACACAACCATACACACACACTTATACAAAGAAAGTATACTTTTCTTTCTGCATAAAATGGGTCATGTTGTTTTCAGCTCTAATTAAAAATGAGAGAAAAACACAACAGTCAAGTCTGAAGAAAGAAACTATGATGGAGAGTTGTGTAAAAAGGGGAAAAAATGGCACTGATAATAATTAAAAAGAAAGATCAAGGTATTTCCATCATTGGAAGTTTGTGCTGGCACACACACACACAGCTTATAAAAATGTTCCGCTCACTGAAAGTCATTTTTAAGCTTGATGTATGTTGCAATGTAGACGTTATTGCATGATGTGTCTCATCACGAAAAAGGCGAGTGAGTGTGTGTGTATAAAAGTAGGTCAGGTTTTGGGAACTGACATATCTTTTTCCTAACAGATAAGAGTAAATCTTAAGTGCTAAGAGCAACCCTAGAAGAAGAAAAGAATGTGAAGGGAAGAATACGGAGGGGTAGCACAAGGGTTATGAGGAGATGTTCATACAGGGTTCAACCCAGAAGGTGCTATAAGTGACAGTTAGATGTTCTTGTGTATCTATAATTACTCAGAAACGCTAAACATTGCCTTTGAATCACCTTGTGTTCTTTCTACAGGGCTATAATTGCTGGTCATTATGCTGTTCTTGCTTTTAGTAAAGGTGTCATTTATTTTTATTTAAACACTGGTGGTAAGCGTAATGAACAACCACACGGGTTTGCACCTGAGAATCAATGTCCTGGCTTCCTCTTTGTGATTCCCTGGTCTGGCTTTCCTATCATTTGAACTGCATAAAGAGTGATTTTTTATTTCATGACCTGGCAACAAACTGTAGGCAAAAGACCGATGATTTGAATGAAGGGTCTGAAGGTTATCTCCTGTCCAAACACCAGCATATCAAATTATCTGCTCCACAGAAAAAACACCCACTACACACCCGAGGACCCACCCACAAACACATGCACACAGACGTGCACACCAAACAAAATGTGTATGAGAGAGGTATAATTCTGCAGGTTAAAACAGTGTGGTCCAGAACAGAGGGGAACCAGAGCATGATGAAGGCTCGAAAGTGACAGCTTGCTATAAGAGATGCTGTTCAGCAGGGGTCGCTGTTAAGCAGAGAGGCTAGTACAGTAGGATACAGTACATCCAGACACCCAAATACGATAATCTTTAACTACAAGGATAAGAGGCCAAAAGAATGTGAAGGTATTTTTTATACTATGGACATTTTGGCCCTGTGGATTAAATATAATCTCTCAGAGCATACTTTTTGCACTGGAACATCTCAGACTATAGTTGTTCCTGTAGTTGGTAAAACATTGGGCTAGCAACGCAAAGGTCGTCGATTCGATTCCTAGGAGAGCACATGCACTGACAAAATGTATAACTTGAATGAACTGTAAGGCGCTTTGGATTAAAGCATCTGCCAAATGCGTAAATGTAAAATATAGATATGACACAGGAGTTGTGCCATTTTTCTGAAACATCCTGAACATTTTCACCCTGTCAAGTTATGTATAATGTCTGACAGCATCCTATGATGTACATAACAGTGATGGAAATTACATTATATATATTTTTGTAAAAATGAACAGCTCCTTTGTCTTGCTAAGGCAAGTTTTATATCTTGTTTTTAAATCTCAAACTGAATCAGTTTCATACTTTTTGCCTAATTTGACAAAATTTTAGCTTGGTTGAAAATGACACATTAAAAATGTGATATTTGCCTTGAATTTTCCCTTGTTCTTTTCACATCACATGCCTCATCTTTCATGCTCTTCATTGACACTTGTCATTTAAGTAATTACTCAGCAATTACTTTCGCTTCAACTTTTGGCAAAATTGCATATTTTTAGATTATATATTTGTAGAGCAAATTTAAATATATTAAGATAAGTTGATCAAGACAAGGGCAAAAAAAAAAAAATCTATACATGAATGGCAGTAATAAAAAATAAGTAAAGGTATGGTTGCTGCTACTGTGACCATTATAAAAGAAAAAACAAACAAATAAATAAAATGATTAATTAATTGTTTCTAAATCTCTTTAATGGCAAACTGTCATAGATTCCTGTGCAAAACCTGATGATCCATGTTATTTCAGCTTGATTTGAGAATGTTTCAAAGAGCATTAATGCGTGTGCATTTCTGAAAGAAAACAAAATCTGACCATTTAAACTAAGAAATTTGCTTATTTCATAAGTGACCTAGAAACAGTGGAGAATTCAAATGATTCTGTTTAATTAATTTTATGTCATTATGGCTTCTATGGTTTAAATGTCCTAAAACATTTGTTTTTAGGTCTACATTGTGCAGTTTTTTTCCAGTTCTTGAATTAAGTCCAAGAGAAGTTTTTTGACTTTTGAACAGCCCTGTACATTCTTGCCTTGGATTGACACGACTAGATCAACAAGCTTCTTCTGAAATTTCATTTAGAACTGGCTGACAAAACAGACAATATAGATGCAGATTGATTGGCAGAGCAAAGAGAGGAAGTGAGAAATCAGACAGAGAGGAAGCGAGAAATATCGATCTGATCTGTAATTTACTGTCCTGGCCGTGCTTGCTCCAGGACCATGAGCAGAAGGGTGTCACTGCTTTATTATTAATGGCTGACACAGGGCTCAGCCCACCAGATATACAAAGAACCCACTCTTGCAAAAAAAACAGTAGCACTGTTGCCAGCAGTTTGGGCCCTCCACAATACATCCATGCTTACACCGTGCTAAAACTGATGTCAAGTTCCCTCTCAGGAGACCATATGGATTGAAGTTTCCTTCTCACACTGTTGAGATGACAACGAGAACTCACACCAGTACACAAACCTAAAAGAGTTTTTATATATAGGAACATGTGATTAACTTTATGAAGCGTTAAATGATAATATGTTTACTGATAAAGCATTACCGAATATTTATGAGGACATGAGATTTACAAGCTAGAAGAGTAAGTGTTGCTAGAAAAGCTGCTGTTAATATCATATGGTGACTGGGTGGGCAGGGCGATCTGGGGGTCCGGAGACTGTCCCCACAGAAGAAGGAGAGAAACCTGGGGTAGAAGTGAAACCTGATTCACAGACATACTTCAAGCACCCTGTCAATCTGGCCCTTTAACCTTTATGCTTTCACACATTCAGTAACCAGAGACCAACAGCGGAGACCCTCAGGCATCTCAGTAACCAACCAATTTTAGATCTCAGATATGTGATGCCAAAAAAATGCAATTGATCACTTGTCACAAGGTTTGAATATCATGAACAGGAACATTACAGAAACTGAATTCTGTTTACTAACAATGTGAGAATACGTCAGCAAAGTAGTTCGAAAATATCATTTTGAGATCTGGTTCTTTAGAAATATGTACAGTTATTTTGCCCCAAATTAAGGAATAAACACAGATCCACCAGCACATATAGCTAGATTAATAACTTATATAATAATAATGTTTTTGGATGCTGATGTTACATATTTAAACTCAACCAGATACTACTCTACCAGTAGGGTCCTTAATCATATTTCTAAACAGACTTGAAGCTCTTCAAGATGTTTGTCCCAAGTGTTCCCAAACACTTCTCCAGTTTCCTGTCCATGTACCCCCAGAATCATTGAATATGTCTGGCACTGAACAATCTGTCCATCCATCAGTCTAATATGACAAGACTGATAAGTCAATTTTATAGAGGGGTTTATAGAATTCAACACCTGTTTCACAAATAGAATTGCACTGCCCTTAAATACACCTCATCATAAAACATCTAATTTATGATTTAAAGCCTGCAAAGACACAGGATGCAACAGGATGTATGTACTGCCTGACCACAGCCACTGTTTGTAGTGTATTATTACCATTATGAGATTTGCTAGATTAGAACATAAGCAGACATGGCTATGAATTCATTATTTGTGATGACTGTGATAAAAAATACAGGTCAGCACTCTGAGTACAGTTTTGTTATGTAATAGCTTATATCTGTCATTACGAAATATTAAACAATGTATTTATGCTATCTCACACAATACATACGGTATCAACAGAATTTAAATTAGAGTTGTATATGCTCGGTACTGTGACCTCTACAATCGAACACATGCACACAATTTACTGTTGGCGGCTAACACTGAATTTACATGGAAAGCTGTTGGTTTTCTAGGAGAGAAAGATTATTCACGCAGTGTAATTAGTCCAGTGTAATTAGCCAGTTATGTTTAAATGCTAGGTGTCGTGTAAAAGTAAAGCTTTTAGCCAGAGCTATGTATAGACTTGGATTGTTTAATCAGTTTACTCTTAGATTGTTTACTCAGTTCCCACAGTGAGCTTGCTGTTTAGCTTTGCTTATGATCATTTAAAGCACTGCTTTAGAGAAGACCTCCAAAACTAAACAAAACATTGTTGTTATGTTATGCAATTTATATATATATATATATATATTTCACCATGTCCAAATACTTGTATGGGCCTCTGTATATAATGTGTAAACTTATGCTTTCTTCTATTACTGAATGTGAATGTTGAAAGAGAAGCTTGTTGTCCAGTGGCCAGAACTAAACTCTGCTAACCCTGTCATCAATCGGTTCAATGGCTTGACACTCTTCAAATTCACAAGCAAATAAAGAACAAGGTCACAAGCATAAGATGCCATTTTAAAAAACTCTAGGGGCTATTAGGAAAAATCTAAACTAGATTTAGCCATGTATGTTCACTTCTCAAAGTGGGCCATGGCAAGACCACAAGCATGTATCTCCAGGACCTGACAAGTAATATTATTGATTGGCAGCAAGGCCTGCAAAGCTTTGTTACAGTTTCTCAGTCTCTGTTCTTTCTACTTGAGCTTTATATTCAGGTCAAAATCTCTCTGATTCATCTCAAATCTATGAGAGTTAAACACTGTTTGGAAGTCTAAAAGCTGATTCGGCTGTTTGCTGGCAGCATACACTGACATGCAAGAGAAGTTACTCTCCAGGAACAGATTAAGCTGTGTGTGTGTGTGTGTGTGCCCAGAGCAAAAGGACTTGACTGGTAAAACACTAGCTGCTTTGTTTTCACTTTCTACTATTTAGTCTGTCAGTAAAATAGGCTTTATTGTGTTTATCGATTACATGAGAGTCTAATGACAAACAAAAACTGAACATGACCAGTAAAAATCATTAACAGATAATTTATAAGGGCAGATTAAGCCCCTAAAAATAAATTGTCATCAAGACAATGTAATGAAAGTGAAAACACTATACACATATATTCACATATAATTTGTATGTTCTAAAACAGTTATCAAAATAAACATTTATATATAATGAAGGTATCACTTTAGTATGGGAACCAATTGCCTATTAGCTTATAGAATGGCTGTTTATTAATACTTATGAAGCCCATATTAATGACTTATTCTGCACGACCATATTGCACATCTCTTAATCCCACCACATACATACACTTAAACACAACAACAACTACCTTACTAAGTATTATTGAGCAGTAAATTAGGGGTTTATTGAGGCAAAATTTATAGTTAATAGTGAATATGCGTTCCTCATACTAAAGCGTTACCATAGCAACTTACTTATGCTTTCATGTTCATTAATTCTTTTCTTATTGTCTTTAAGATTAAAAGTACATTTTACTTGTTTAAAAGTGTTTAGATATTTTTACTGGAAAATAAGTACAAAACTGATTAACAAAATAATTTTATAAATAAGAGCACAACATTTTGAGTGAAATGTGCAATTATGTGTATGAGTTTGCTTACAATCCTGTATACTGCACTGAAGTTAACCTAAAGCCTCTGTAGTAGACACAGGTATCAGGAAAACACCATCAACAAGTTCAACAATGTGCTTAGATTATCTTTCATGTCTAAAGAACACAGCAACGGCTGCAGGGTCAGACACGGCCACTGTGGGGGCAGAATTCACAAGAGAACTACTACCTGAGTTGGATTTGCCAGAAACACATTAGTCAAAAAACCAACAAATGAATTCCCTTTACCCAAATAAACAAATCAACCTGTTTCATTTATTGAAATACAGTGCAATTCATATGACACTCTCAAGTTGTATCACAGCCCAACAGTGTTCAAAACCTATAGTGAGCCATGCCAAAATACTGTAGGGATAATGCAGGAATGAAAGAGAAGTTTGTGAGGTCAGCAAGCGCTTAAATCATGTTCTAGAAGGGGTTATTTTGAGCAGGTGATGACGGTGTTGCATGCAAATGTTGATATGTGAGTCAGGGAGGCAAACAGAGAGAGAAAGTGAGAGATGGGTGAAGGAGAGAAATGTCAAACATACAAAAGCTGAATATTTGACAGCTGAAACCATCATTGACCTTCTAGGGGGCTTTAGCCGCCTGTAGGGGTTGAGCACTTCAGAATAATCCTCCCCCTGTCAATTGTCACTCAAGCTCAGCAATAACACAAACTATCATCCAGCTTAGCCTTTCCCCAATTTAGAGAGTGAGAGAGACAGAGAGAAAGATCAGAAAAGATGGAAAGAGTTGAAGAAATTGCTAAATGAACCAGAAGCATGAAATTCTTCCTCCATTCTAAAAAGAAAATCAAATGTTTGCTGGCAGATTTGCTTAATTATGTGTCCTTGAGCTGTGTTGATGTGAAAAGCCTTCACTTTTACACCTTTCTTGACGCAAACCAATCAGAGAGATCCTTAATGGGTTAGCCAATCAGCATGCAGCAATAAGGGCAACTAGACAGGAAGTGATCACAGACATATAAAGACACTGACCTTCCATGACAGCTCTCAATTACATCTACTGATTACTGTGACAAGGGATACAAAGCCAAAAGCGCAGATCTTTTACAGCATGAATGAGCGTAAATATATATACATGTAAAGACCTCTCGATGAACTGATGGCAAAGAAATGGCCGTTGAAGCATGTTTATAAGCTATCTATTATTTGCTAAATATTTGAGATTATTTATACATCAGATTAGTGGCTGTGTAGCCCATGTTTACTATTTATTTTGCATTGTGAGGAGCTTTATGAAAATGTCCAAACATGACATCTGGACAGATTGACAACAGTTAAGATAGAGTTGACAGCTTTGGCTTTTACTCTAATCTGGCTTTTATATTGTGCTGCTGTTCTGTTTGGTGATTTAAGATGAATATGTTGTGATACAGACAGAAAGGAAAATAAACAGATTACAGCTAAAAGCTTGTTTAGCTTTATTTTTTCTTTAAGCATTTAGCAGACACTTAACGGTACATTTAAAGTCCAATACATTTGATCAATTTACGTATTCCCTGGGAATCATACCCCTGACCTTGGCTTTGCTAGTGTCGTGCTCTACCAGTTGAACTACATGAATATGAGAGGAGAAAGTGTTGGTACAAGTGCCACTTATAAATCACAAACACGCAGAAATACTAAATCAACAGCTGGTTGGTGACAGATGTGATGTAGATGTGGTATCACATCTGTTTGGGGTGGGGGGAAGGGGCTGGGTTGCCTTACCTGGATGCAGTGTGAGATACCTTAAGGGCCAATTTGGAAGTCTTTAACACAGTGGTCATTCTGGCACAGATTTACGTACCCAATCAAATGGGCTAACGCAGTTCATCATAAGACAGGGCAATGAAGTCTCAGTCCCAAATAGCAAAAAATAATGGATGAAACTGATTATTTCAGGTTTAAGAAATAAAATGACAGATTCATAAGCAGATAGATATTAAACGAGATAACCTCACTTAAATGTTGACCATAAACACCACACACATTTTCTACTAATTAAAATAGTAAAATAGAGTTTGCTGTGCTATTATTCAAATGACTTGTTTGAATGGACTGTTTTTCTTCATCATAACTTAAGGACTGCCAAAGTTTTTGCTGATCATTAATATCACAATTGCCATTTGATGACATATTCCTCATCAGTCAATGTTCTAAAAATACTGACACATTAAATGCATGAACATTTGGAACACACATGTTCCAAAAATTTGGAATTAGAACATTTAAAGGGAAAACAATCAAAGAGATACTTAAAAACACATTAAACAGCAGCCTTTGTTGTTCCAGTGTACTACTTTAGGAGTAGACTGTCATCCCACAGTATTTGTGTTTCGAATAATGCTAATTTGTTTTCTTAATACATAAAACTGTTCCCTACAATGTGCTATTTATTTTGTGTTTAGTTAAACACAGTCCTTGATGAGCTATTCCCAACAGCACGGCTGCAGTTGTTTGTACTGGTGCATAAAATCCTTGAATTAGTGTGGACTCTGGGGTGTGTTCTGTTCTTCAGATTGTGGCTATAGAGTTTGTACGTGGAGACCGCAATAGCCATCTCCATGGAGAAGTCAGTAGAAAAATGAATCAGTTTAATGGCTCTCTGTGGGAACTCAAAAAACTGTATTAAGTCTTATTTTCCTAATAATATTCTGCCTTTTGTTCATTAATGTATTCGAATGGCACTAAACCATTTAACACTTCATATTGTTTTGTTTCCTATTATAAAATGGATAATTACAACTCTAAATTCTGATTGCATGAGCTATACTCAAACCCATTGTAAAATGACCATAAACGCACACCAGCTGCTGCCCATTCTATGTTAATGCGTCACTGTTGCTACTGTACATTACTTGACAAATGAAAACAGCCTGACAGGTAATTATTATTGGTAGAAAAAGGTTGTTTCAATAATTAATGAAAAAATACAACTTTTAATTGAACATTGGTGTCCTTTTTACATTTTTACATCACTTTGTGCCTACGAACACTTCATACATATGATAAAATCACAGTAACACACTCTTACACTGTAACACTCTTATAGCCTTTTGCTTTAATAACTGCAGTAAATCAATGAAACAGAAATGATTGGTGCTTTAAAGACTGGTGTGGAGATCTGTGAGGATTAAGAAAGACCTGCAATTACATGAGGAAAAAGAAACATCCCATGTTCCTGTCACTTATAATCCCCACATTCATATATATTAATAATAGTGTATTGCATTACTCTGATCAGACAGGTTGTTTTACATCCCAAGGCTGATTCTAAATAACATTCAAGGTATTATTGGAAATATTACAAAGAGTAACTGGTTCTTTGAAGCCTTAAGCAGCAGGACCTCAGCATCAGAGGTAATGACCCAAAAGATCTGCAGAGGGGTTAGACCAGTGAAAAACAGGAAGCTGCCATAAGGAATTCTGTCTTTCACTTAGTCTCAACACCTTTAGGCGAAAGAAAGAAAGACAGAAAGAAAGAAAATTCGGATGTGTGAACGTGTGAGGTAATTGAAGATAAACATGCTTATTTTCAGACAAACAGAGTCAGATGGTGTAAAGCCCCACAGAGAGAAAGCATTAACAATTCATAAAGGTTAAAATAACTGTTTATTCTGAAGATTTCTATGAAGGATGCTAAGAAGCTCCCTGTTGTATTGCCAGCTTAACCAATTAAAATCACAAACGCAAACCAAAGTAGCATGTACACTTCCGAGCCACTTACACTTTCGATCTTTAACAGATATATTCACGCACACACGTTACTGAAATTGTTTTGTTCAGTCAAGTTTCATTTTCGTGGAAGGCTTCTTTGAAGCTGTTTCTTTAATTCAGCTGTCATTTTAAATATAAGCATGTTTTGTGTGGTAACCAGCCTTTGAAAAACATCTCTCTCTCATGCACAATCAATAAATCATAAAAATGTACAAGCTACTAGCAGAAACAGAATCACAATACACAAACAGATAATTAGTTAGCACCAATGTATTATTTATACACACATACAGTACATACACAAACAGCACACACAGACACATGAAAAGTATTTTCATAAATTATTCATCATGCATAGAAGGACAGCCGTGTGCTTAAGAACCTTACTTTCATCACTGACTGCTATTTGATAAAAATAAGCAGCACATTTCCAGAACTTAGACAGATTTGCTGTCAAAGTTAGTCGCATTTAAGGTCCTCAAATACATTCCTACATGGGTAGTCAGACTCTTAATCAATGCTACATTGTACATTGAAATTGGCTTTTTTATACGTTTTATTTGGAATAATCACATGGCTTTATGGAACACTTGATTATGATTGTCTATTGAAGCTTTCAGCAGCCAAACATTTTTAAATAATAGTGTTAAACTGATTATACATTTGATTAATAGTGCTAAACTGCTTTTGTAAATATCTACTGTATGCTAACTTAGTCATCTTACGTGAATTTGTTCTTACATCTATTACATCTATATATTTGAAATGCAGGTGTAAACCTTACCTTAACAGGGGCAGAAGGCCCACCACCAAAGGGTGCCAGACTGGCAGGAGGGTCAGTGATGTAGGTTTTCTTGGGGGGAGTGAGCTGGTATCCTTGGTTGACTGGAGGAGCAATGTGGTGACTTGGCTCAGGTCTCCATGTGTTTTGACCTCCATAACCAGGAGCTCCACCATAGTGCTGGTCCTGGTATCCTCCAGATGGAGCTGAACAAAATCCTGGCTGCGGAGGCCCATATGCAAAATCAGGACCTCTGGGCTGAGCTGGCATGTACTGCACCTGGGCTGGGCCACGGATAGGCTGCTGCTGGGGTCCAGGCTGGGCTGCTCTAACCTGAACATTAAAGGTGGGCTGGCTTGGAGTAGAAGCGGTGGTGTAGGAAGCTGGGACAGGTTGGGGAGTAGGCTGGTATTGAGGGCGTGGAGCAGTGGAACCTGCAGGAGGGGTGGCTGAAGGACCCTGTGGTTTCGGGGTGGATTTTTTAGTGGCAGTTAAAGGGGGCTGCGGTGGAATGACCATGCGTCTATATCCAGTAACAGGAGCATTGGCACCTGTCGCAGCTGGGCTTGCAGAATTCTGTAAAAAAAGACATTTTATAAATCTAGCATCATGCTGTAACAGAAAGCTTCTAAAATCATTATGGGATTGTGGTAATTTATTTTACATTGTAAAACAGATCGTTCTTGACCTGGATGCCCATTGGTCAATATGACCCTTTTGTACCCATAACTATTATTGTTGCATAGCAACACAATGCCCTTCAGCAGTGACTATAAAGCATGGCCTCTTGTAAAAACTAACACATGGCCTCATAAAAACTAACATTCAGTACCACTTTGCCTTTTCCGATTTGACTGAAATTCTGTTGATTAAAGACTTATCTTACGAAATGTCCAAGTAGGGTATACAACATTATACATTACACACAAATTAAAATAAGGGATAGATATGCAGTATTTTCTCAGGGGCCGTATCATATCCAATTTTTACATCTGGAGTTTTTGTCCACTGTAAATTTTTTGGAAAAGCATTCATTCTAATGTTGCGGTGTTGGTTACTGAGGTATACCACCCAGTGTACATCTATCCCTCAGAATATCAAATGAAATATGATGACTACAGTGTCTAAGGTCCATAGCTGTAAAGCTTGCGGGCCATGAATCAGTACAGTAATTGGCTAGAATACTATGGTAGTTAATGATGGGACAGATTTTTAACAATGAGAGGTTCTTCTAGTGAACATCAGGGGGCATAGAGCCTTCGTAGAGCCACAATTTAATCATCTCACATCTCACAGCGCAAGTAATTATAAATGCTGATCGATCCACAGAGCAAGTGCTACAGCCATCAGTTGGCCATGTCCAGACCACAGCAACTCATAAAGTACAGCTAATTTGAGATTTACATGAGGAAGGTATAAATTGTTTCGGTGCAGAGGGGGCAAACTCCTAGGCAGCTTGACAAGAACAGAGACAATTGTGCTGATGCTAGCTCTCTGCACAGGGCCAAGGATAAATCAGAAAGATTTGTGTCTTCAAATTACTCATGCAGTATTTCTGGGTTCTTTGGCCCTGTAGCTCGACACAGAGTGATCTATTCAGTGTCCAACAATGCCTGTCCCACTGAGCCGGAGGACAGGCTCAGTTTTTGTAAATGCAAAAAAGATTATTTCAAATGGCAAGAGACACTAATCTAGTGACAATCAAGATTGAGATCAATCTTAGCTGTTAAGAGCATTTGTGTCTATGTCTGATTGCATTAAGAGACCAAAGAGAAATTTCCATTTTATAACATTGGCTGAATTTACTCGTCTATAGAAGGCTCTGTCATAACTAACCAGCTAAATGAAGACCAAAGAGACTCTAATTTCATGATGAAACATTCAGTAATAGTCTCCATGATAACACATCATTGCCTCAAGCAGAATTGCATGTTTTAAGCACGTCTATGAAGTCAATGTGCCTATAAAAATGTTTTAATCTTGTGGTGATGCCCATCTCTCCATGAATTCAGACAGGAAGTGTTTGGTTGTGCAGGGAAAGACGCTGTTGCATCATACACTTCAGACAGGTTTCATGGTTCAAGACTGCTTGCTGAAGAAAGTGGGTCAGAAAGAGTTTTCAATCAAACTGTTAATGGTTTAAATTATAAGGACATATGAAACAGCTTTACAATCTATGATTTTGTGGTTTTAACACTACACACTCTAAAAAAAGTTCTGTTAAATTTAGCTGGCCGCTTTGTACAAAATAGACATGTCAGGCATTATAAAGATTATATATTATTTTCACTGTAAACAATATATTGTAACCATATTTTGTTGTATGTGTAATGTCTTCAAAATATTTTTTAAAATGTGTAAAAAAAACAGTTTTTACAGTATTTTAGTAAGGAATTGTTACATCTTTTTACATGCTTTTATTTATAGTTTATGTTCAGACCAGCATCTATGATCAGAGGTTTAACACTTTCTGACACTCTCCATTACCAAAATTTGCATAAAAATAACAAATAATTGGGATAGCATACAATATTACCGGCTGTGAAAAAGTGAAAATATTGCTAGAGTAAAGGACAGAAATAAATGACTCCTACAAGGTGACTGCCAGTTACAATTACATATTAGAATATCAAAGTCTAATAGCAGAAACTGTATCAACCAGATCACTAGTGGTAAATTCTCTAATGACCTACAAACTAGCTGTCATTAACCTATGCTTTTCTTTTTAGGTTATTGCCTTAAGCCAGCAAGAGAATGAGAAATCAATTACCAGTCCTATCACATGATAATGGGTATGATGCTCCATGCCAAAGGCAGAGGCTTGTTCTTTAAAGACACAAATGTGACCTGTTATAAGGCCTCACAGTTCTAGTAAAGATTTTGGGTGGTATCATGAACATGATGACGAATTATGACTGTTTATTTACCTATCAGAGCAAATGAAGCTCAGTGGTAACTCACGCTCTCTCTGTCACGTTCCACCTTTACATTTAACAGCAGAAAGTGTCTTGTCCTCGGTTTCACAGGATATGATTTTGTAAATGAAGGACAAACTGTATTCCTCTCTTTTCTTAATGTGCTGAGCTGCATAGAGAAATGCCAGCCATGTTTGCCATTAAAATGAGAAAAATTGATAAATGATGTGAGCCTCAATTTAAAAAAAAAATAATACCTTAGGCCTCATAACACAAAAGTCAGATAGGCCCCACAAAATATTTCACACTCTTAACTCCAATTTCCGTCTCAGTGATTAGGAGCGATGTTTCTGTCTGAATGCAAATGTGAAACATCCTAAACGTGCCCTTCAGGAAGTGAAATTACTCAATTTAAATGTTTCATGCTATTTTAAATACTATAAAGACCTTAAAACCTAACATTTACTTAGCGCAGGACTGGAAATGCAAATAGGACCCTAAAAATAATTATATTGTCATGGCAAATTTTACAGCCATTAGATTAGAGAAAAAAATCACAGGGTGAAACAAGGGGTAGGGTAAGATTGAAATGGCACATCACAGATTTACTTGTGCAAACAAATTGTGAAAGTTCTGTTTTATAGATGAAGTTGTAAGCTATGTTAACACACTCATGAAACTATAAGAAAAGAAATATACACATCTGCTCCCAAGTTCTGGTTAATCAGAATCTTACAATTTATAGTTTTAAAATCAAGTTCTAATATTTTGAAACTTCAAATTTTAAATATAGGCATATATTTACAATAAGTAATCTTACTCTGCTTTGTGAAAAATGCAAGGAAAAGCTTGCTAGCCAACTTGGCTTAAAAAAGTTCCTCCAAAATTGAGTTCTGTCATCTTTTGTCACCTTCATATCAGTTCAAGCTTGTATGACTTTATTTCTTCCTGGTGAAACCAAAGGGGAAATATGGCAGAGCTGTATTAAAAAGAATATATATAACAGGAATATATAGACAGGAGGTTGTTTTGCTTCAAAAAGAACACCATCATAAAAGTATAAACATTATCCATACTTCATACTGCTTGTGCACTATACAGTAAACAAATCCATTAAGCAACTCTTAAACACCTTTAAACATGGCACATACTTGGAACATATTGGTTCTGTTCATGCTTTGTCTCTGTTTATAATAGCAAATGGACAAAGATTAATGCTAAAGGCTGCTGTGTGTTAAAACATATGTGACTGAATACCTTCTAGTGATAATGTGTGTGTTCTGATGGACGTTTGTGTGCTAAAAATCACTGTATCTTTGAATCTTTGACTTTAGGACAGAAAAGGGAAAATGAGGGAGGGAAATCTCTTTTTGTAAGCATGTTACAATTCCATAGCACATTATTTATTACATTTGTTACAAGCCTCAAGAACACTGAATCTTCAGCTTCTGTAAACCTCTGTGTTGTGTGTAAAGTGAACCAGAAGTCCAGCAAGAATCTCTAAACAGTCTTTAAAAGAAACTTGTTTTTCTACTAAAACTCATGATTCAGACTGACTTTTACAAACAACTCGAGTGTGAAATTTTTTCTGAAACTCCACTCAAAGGCTTTTTGACACATTAGAATAGATTAGGAAAGAGCGTGCATGGCTCCAGGGCCTGAGTAAATCTGTTAACTTTGCATTTCAAACCATGAGGGCTAACGGGGTGGGAGGGGGCTTGCGATTTACAGCACAGAGGGGAACCCCCATCACAAGAAGAGAGAATTTCATAAACTTCTGGTCTATGTCTGCTGTGGATTTAAACAGATGGTGATAGACTTTCTTTCCAGCCTCCTGGGCTACAGGTCAGACAGGATCAAAGAGTGAAGAAAGCAGTATAAGAGTTTGTCAGTAGGCGCAACTCTGTGTCGCAATCCCTTGCTGCTTTGTTGCCTTCATCCATCCATGTCACAATCAAATTCAGCCAGACATAGTAATTGCCATTTTTTAGAGGCGCTGATGCACTAGCACAATAAAAGCCAATCAGGTATTGACTAATGTTACTATCTCCTTCCGCACACATTTAAAAACAATCTCTGCTTTCCACACTCAAGCAGTTATGAGCACCCATCTTAGAAAATAGGTTGAGATAAGTTACAATAAATACAGTTCAAGATGTTCTACTGAAAAATGGTCACCTGCTGCTTTGAACTTTTGCACATTTGAATATAAAACACATCTTGTAGCAGCTGAAAGGTTCATGTGATGCAGAGTTCAGCCATGACAGACAACGTTCCTACAATAATCAAATGTTAAGCTTTACAAACGTGAAACAAAAGAATCCATTAGTAATATTAGTTTCCCTGTGAGTCATACACAAAATGTTGTTACTGGACTCTCCACACTTCACAGGAGTTTCATAATCACTGAAATGCCTCTACTTTGATAGTAGTATGTACTCAGATAGTACATGTACTCATATAGTATATCAAATTATTTACGCTTTACTGTTGTTCCAAATCCATGTTCTGTTTCCTCTTCTAAAAAACATTTTCTGATACTATATCTTGGAAATAGTCAGACAGGTCTTTTCATATAACTTGACCATATCTGTCAAGCCCAAAAGGAGACACCATAAGAGTAGGCCAGATAAAATGTTCACTATTTGTTTTATGTTTGTAGTGACTAAACATAAAGATTATCAGTAACTAACATTTTAGATTTCCTGTTCCTTATACAAAGCTATGACATATGGGACTATCAAGAACCAAGTCAGGGATCAGGTTGTAGCTTGAAAAACATTGTTATTATCAATGGTCTTTGGATGTAATGAGCTACTATGTAACTAAAACTAGTACTTTAAAGACAAAAATGAATATCGGTTGTTGCGTCCATACTGAGGAACAGCTGAGATCAGAAACTGTCACTGTCTATATTCTAAAACAATGTGGTTCTAAAACTGATAAGTCAAGTAAAGGTATTACCAGGGAGCTGTAATTGTGACTGAAACATGCCTTATATCAATCATGAAACTGCCCATCAAAGAGATTCTTCTCAGAAAAACTTTCATTTACATGATTTGAGTGGGAGTTTGTTTTTTTGAAATACCACATAGGGGGCTTTCATCTCTGCTCTTCTGTTTCATTATGAGCTTTCGTTCCTCGGCTAACTATATTCTCCAACAGTTTCACAGAAACTACAGACACAAACATGTATTCTTTAGAGGGCTGATGCGTGTCCATGACAGAGAGACGTCAAAGATGTCAAAAGCGATGTATTGTGGCAATAAGAAACATCGCATTTGAATATGTTCCACATCTGCCCACCAAACCTGATTTCTGAGAAATGCTACTAATAATAAATATAATAACAGCTATAATAAAACCTTACATACATAACATAACTAAACATCCGAAATAGTCAATATCACTGACAGCCTGTTAGCCAGATGTTTCTCATCCAGACAGAACACACACAATCTATTCATGATTGTCAGTTTTATTATATGAACAAGTTTCTTGAATCTGGATTCAAAGATTATTTCTAATCTGACTGGGTTTGGCTATCACTGGCAGGGGGAGAGGGTTGGTACACAGCCCCAACATCCTTCCCTGAAAGGTCAAGTTAGGGTCAAACATGTTTCCCAACAATGTCAAAGCCATTAGACTCTGTGGTGACTAATCAGTGGTGTCAATTCTTTTGTAGGAGGAGGAAGAGGGTCTTGCTAGTGTTGGGTGACAATGAGAATGAGGGTGAGCAGTTCAGCAGGGTGGCTTAGAGGGCAAACACTATAATGTATACAGGTTCTGATGACAGCTTCAGCATCTCCATCTACAATCAGGCTTTTACAATTAGCCAAGTATGCATGAAACAGACCCACGTGGGATAGTATGCAGTTTATTAGATTAATAATAGGTGACAGGCTACATGGAGTGCCAGCGGGCATGCTCCTCTCACCACAGTTAGCCGCTCCTGTCAAAACTCAAAACCTTCTACCATGTTGACCTTAAGGTCATTGGCTGCCACAGGCAGTTGGGCACTAAATTCCCACCGGCGTCCTTCCTACACTTACTGTCTATATCTCCCTTAATAGTTCTGCTCTCCTTCATTTTGCTGGAAGTGTACAACACAAATACTGTACAATAAGTTAAAAGACTTTGCCTTGTTAATTATTTAAAGGAATAGTTAATCCAAAAACACTGTCATGTTAATCTAAACCCTAAACCCTTAACCTATTTAGCACAATTTCCTGGTCACACTTTTTCATGCGATAAAAGTGAAGACATTAAAGCTGTCGAGTTACAAAATGACAGAAACCATAAAGGGTGTCAATGCTAAGTGTGTGCAATATTTTAAGCACTCTAAAGCCATGTGTTGCGTTTGTGTGAAGAAAAGGCTGAAGTGTAAGTCATTAACTTAATGACAGCTGTTTCCAATCTGACACATTTGTGATATATGCAAGGTTTGCTTTGTTTGCTTACAGCCAGAGACAGTGCACTTGAAATCAGGAAGAAGGACATGGCAAAACTGTGAACAACATCACTGGTTATCACGGTAGGTTTAAAAGTGTGAGACTTCAAAACAATGTTAAGCCTTCAGTGATTAAGAACAAATTATGGACTGTTCCCCACAAAGCTCTCTTATAGCTTTAGAAACCTTGAAATACAGCACATGGGTCATAAAGTCTACTATTATGGGTATTTTATGGCATTTTTATAGGACCCAGTTCACATTTATTGTATAGCAATCTGAACATTCTTCTTTAACTTCTTTTGTGTTTCACAGAAGAACAAAAAACAAACAACATAAGCAAGAAAATACAGACAAAATTTTCAAGTGACCTATACCCTTACAGAAATAGAAGGCATTTTTTTCTGACAAACAAAAAGTCTGGAAAGTACACACACACAAACACTATCTTCAGTAATTTCACTCAATAAAGAAAATAAACATAGAAAGAAAACAAGTCAATAATCATGATCTGAGAAGATTTAATGAGCCAAAGTTACCAGGCAGCTGGCACAACCAACAATAACACGGTCAAAAGACAGGGCAACCCTACCACACAACTGACCTTTGACCTTCTGCTTTCAGTGATGATTATGATGTTTAGTACATTTTAATTAAGGGTCAAACAACAGAGAGACAGCCTGCTCTGACACACACACACTCCACTTTGTGGTATGTGTGAAAGTGTACTGATGTTAAAAGAAATAAAGCTGTCAGATATTGATTAGGATTGATTGTGTCTGTTCTGTCTGTAACATGTTTTATGAGTTTGGAGGGGATATATAGAGCAGCAAAACGTCTCTTCAAAGCTGCTCTGTTTAACTGGTTCAAGTGGTGCTTAATTCTGACCAGCAAAGCTCCTGGTGTTCATTGTATTGCACCTCCATAGTTTAAGAATGTTTATCTTTGTTACAATGTTATTGGCTTTAACCTCTTCTGTTATGGGTGTTTAGGGATAACCCTTTGTTTCAGCCTATTGGAAAGTCCTGTGGAGATACCATAGTACAGTGATGAAATCTGATGGCAACACCATGGGTGCTTTCATACACTATAAAATACATTGTAAAACTTTTTCCCTGTTAGTGACTGACACTAGTTTGGATACAGTAATCTCTACTCTATATCAACTGTTTTTTTAACATCTGTATAATAATAATAATAATAATAAATGATTAAAAAAAATTTCTCCTTGGTTTTAACCATCAATCTATATCAGTGAAAAATCTATTTATCTACTGTATCCTGTGGCATCAGCACTGGGACCCTGTGCACAAGTTTATCAAATGATCTCATATTCATATTCATTAAATATTCATTTAAACAGTGCTATTTACCACACAAAAGAAATACATTTACAGCTCATCTCTTGGCAGCAGTAGTGTAATTGATCTCACCTTCTTTAGTAGGAGACGGACAACAGGATTATGTCTCAGAGTCGCAACTAAGCTGACAATAGCTTTAAGCAGCCGCACACCTCCTCCTTTCTATTTACAGAGAAGATAAGAGGAAATTGGGGGAACAAATGGATGAAAGGCAGGAGACGACTGTTTTTGTGACCTTCTCTATGTGCTTGGAGGAGCACACTGTCTGTGGAGCAGAGCCCAGACATGGGTGGCTATGTGGGCTGTTTATGTATAAGACATCCATAATTGAATTTTTTTACAAAATTCATCTGTGACAAAAGATTTTTTAAAATGTAAATGTAAAATGTAAAAAATGATTTTATTGTATTTTTGCTTTGTTTATTAAAAAGGCAATTTGCCTTTCTGGCACATTATTTATTTATTTAATTAACTGATTGATTTTGTTTCATAACAATGCTTAATATCATGGTGATTTCTCTTTGCAAGTAAATTATCCATTTTCAAAGGATGTTTACACGATTTAGATTTAGGAAATGTGACACAAATTACACAAATGTTGTATTAACATCATGCAGTTTCAGTAATTTAGCCACAAGACAAAAGGACAATTTGCATTTAGTATCCCTACCACCTGCACTTACATCCTAAAACATTAAACATAAAACATAACCTACAACCTAACAAACCTTTTCAACAATGCTTTGGAGAACACATGCTCTTTCAGAGAGCACAGGGCACTAACCACACCCACCCGCACATCCTCGAATAAATGTATAAGGCGTGTTTGCCCAGTCAGCAAAGCTGTGTTTAGACCATGAGAATACTTCTAGGGTTATGAGTAGTGAAGGAAGTGTTAACTCAGATTCTCACATGCAGGTGTCAGGCAAGTTCGCTAGAAACAGCATGGTGACAAATGACAAGTCCTTCTTTAATTGGCTCAAGTCCATTTCATCAGCTCACGTAGGCACATGGGGAGTCTTGACAGAGGTTTATAAGCAGGAGACTTAGAAGAGGCAGAGATGGGAAAGAGTTTAATTGAATAGAGAGCTTGGAGTAGGCCAAACTGTCAGCACTTTAATTGTTGTTAGAGAGTGCTAGTGATGTAACTCACTCTGTAAACATACCATAGAGACTAGAATCGAGTGGACGCTCACTGGAGATTGCTGCGGTTACAAAGACTGAGCTCAACCTTGATGTAAGTGCTTTCTTCTCTCCTGATAACGTCAAATGTAGATGTATAGGTAATTATTCACAATATCGTGAGCTCAACAGCTTAGCATTCACCACTAATATCCCAAATGACTGTAACGACCACAAAAAGAAGCTCTCTGAGGGGGAGCGATAGCTGAAGAATGAAGATGGCTATTGTGAGAGAATTCAATCACAGATTTCCAATCCTCTGCTGCCCACAAGACTATAAATTAAATCTTTACAATGGCTGAACAAGAAATCAAAACATTAAATAACATACAAAACAAGATTAAATATTAAAACAACATTAAAATATTAAAAACTGAAATGTGAAACTTCTCCCTGACTAAGGTGATTTTAAACCAATTACACAAGTTACGTCTCAAAGTAAATGACAACAATTATTGGGGGAAAGTGGGTAGTGGAAAGAGGGATGTGTGTGAGACATGCTTAAATTTCATTTGTGATCTGATGGAACTGGCCATTTTGGCTTTTCTATCAAACACCTTTATTTGAAATTTCTAACTTTACATGTGGCAGATGCTTTTTTATCTAAAGTGATGTACAGGTCAGTGCATTCAAGCTATACATTTTATGAGTATGCGCATTCCCTGGGAGTCAAACCCAAAACCTTGACATTGCTGGTGCTATTACCCTACAAGCTGAGCTACAGGAATCTTTACGCGCACATACACACTAAAGTCAAAATGGATGGATGAACCCAAAAATACACAAAGTTACACATCTGTTGTATATGTACAGTAAATGTTTGAGTTCTACTGTTCTGAAACATTTGTCAATCCATCTATTAATCCATCCATTAATCAGGGGCACACAGTGTGTTAAAGAATGGCTTTAATCTCACAAAACACAATCCAACTAGCCAGGAACTGCACTTTAATTAAAGCTTGCAACAGGTCCTATTAGACCAAGGTTTCAGCAATAGAGTGCAATGGTAGCGTTCCATAAGAAAAACTACAATTTTATTCCTTAAAAAGTACACAGTCTTGTACAGTCTTTTTTATTGTACTGCTGTAATTCATCTCATAAATTGTTGGTTTGATTCTTCTTCGTACAGGGCTTACTTGGAGATGACTTCGTCCAGTCTAATGTACTCCTCTCTGACTAAATGTGTAAAAATTTGTAAACAAATAAGGAGTCAGGGATGGAAATAGAGAATTTTGTGACCAAGACCACTTTTTACTTCAAAATCCTCTAAGACGAGTGCTAACCCAGCTTTAAAAATGACCATGATATAAATCTAATGAGACAGATAACATAAACTAGAAACAACAGCCAGTGTAATTAAGTTTTCACAAGCTCTCTGTGTACAGACACGCTCTCTCTCCAAGTTATAGGCTTGGTGTTATCCAAAGTACATTAACAAGCAGAGTTCAGCTCTCACATTAGCTAACACAAACACATGCGGGCTGTTTCTCACTGCTCAGCCAGTGCTGAATGAACAGTGACAACCTAATAAGTGTTCTATGCTGAAACCTCTCCCATGTGACTCTGCATAAAGAGCAGCAGAAACAGAAGTTTATATTCTTATATTAACTTTAACTTTGTATTCCTATACTAAATATATAATCTTTTAGAACAGACAATATACTTAAGCTTTATTTACTTCCTTCTACTTTCTCTCTCAAACAAAGAATAGCAGTGAAGGCGACAGTGTTAGGACAACACTACATATCTCAATGGTTATGGGAGAAGAGGCATCAATATTTTATTGTGAATACAGTAGCTTAGCAGCTCCCCAAGTGAAAATCAAACAGACTGGTCCATAAAAGCTTTTTAACTTACAGTAACATTTACAGTTCATTTTTAAAGCCTCTTGTGGGGTGTTACAGGAAAGAATGACCCTGTAAATGGTTAGAAGGTCAGGAGCGTTATTGAAGTCAGTTTCACTGATGCACACAGACAAACATGATTTTACTGTAGCTGCACTAGTGGTGGTTTCAACAACAGTGTTGTCACTGTTGTGAATACATACAGTAATTAGTGCCAAACATATGGTCAAATTTTGCTATTTTAATTGCATTTTAATTAAAGTTACTCAATAAACCAAGGAAATTGATTTGAAATTAATTTTGATTTTACCTCTGCTCAAGGAAAATGGCAGTGATTCAGTAAAATGAAAGAGTGTTTGTGTGAGGACTGATGTAATTTCTGACATTACCAAAGAATAAAAGCAGCTTGCTTATGAGTCAAACAGCAAGAAGTGCCAAGACTCCTTAATTAAAAGACAGACCAGATACAAACATCCCATTTAATGTGGAACTGACAGAAGCTAATTTGTCTTTTTAGAGTTGGCCTGTTATCACAATTCTGAAAGATCCTTGAAAATGTGAGAGCTTGTTCTGGAAAACAGTGATAGATTAATTCACTACAAACACTTTAGCATGTGGTACAGAATTTCAGAACAAAACCCCATGTCTTATTTGTAGACTCTGCAGTCCAGTTTAAGCACCTTATTTACAAAAGTCAGCACTATGCACCTGGCCAACTGCTGACAGTATTATTTACAATAAATATTTTGATTACTTTTGATTAAAGGGGTGGCCTGTTTTTTATAAATGTTTTTTTCCTAAATGAGCCAAGCTCCTCACTCTTTGAGTCTAGAAGATATTGCTTTTTGTTAAATGAATTCAGTGCTTTCTGTAGTGAGCCTGTATTTGTGTTCAGCCAATGGGTGAGTCTGGGACTCTTATTTGGCTGTTGTCCAAAATTAACTTTTGAAAGGACCATCTGGTAAATATTAGGCAGATGATTCACCAGCAAATACATAAATACTGTAAACATTATAAACATAATGCTGAATCTGCATAACAGCAATTTATTATTCATGTTCAAATATTTTACAACAACAAAAAAAAGAGTAGTAGGTCTCCAGTTTTATATCAAAGTATGCACAAAGCTGTATACACACACATACATATAGATGGGAATGGATACTGTAATTATTGTCCTGGTAGCAGGAAAGATGCAGAAACCTGATTGAATAATAATAGATTGTGTTCATTGACTGTCCCTCTGCACCTCAGGTAGTAACTCAAGCTCTGATGAAGGCTCTGTTTTGACACACGTGCCCACCTTAATTAAGTTCTTTCAACTGATATAATTTGCTTGAACCATTCTGGGAAACAGCTGGGGAAGTGTAACAGACCTTGAGCAGGAATAAGATAAATGTAGAAGTTCTCACAAAACAAATTTTAATGTACCATATCGCCAGAACATTTGCCTACCTAGTCTGATCTGACAGTGAAAATAGAGCCATTAACTGCTGACAAGGTCATTGTTATGTAAAATTGAAAAGGTTTAGTCCAGATGCTTTTGGCTTGATTGGTTAAGACATATTTAAATATTCTATATCATTTTAAAAAGAAACCTGTAACAAATAGATACACTGTAACACAACTTATTTTATAACACAAAAAACACATTGGAATTTTAATGCTCCTTAACAAAATGAGAGTTTTTTTGTTTTTGTTGTATAACAGACAGACAGGCAGACAGATACACTGACAGATAAGCTAACATCATTATATATGATAAAGTGACATACTGTAGAGAGGTTTCTGTTGTGAAAATAACTATGGTAAAATGAGTTTTCTTCCACAGAGAATAGTTAATTATTTTCCACTACA
Organism: Botia almorhae; assembly: GCA_036877575.1. Taxonomy (NCBI): domain Eukaryota; kingdom Metazoa; phylum Chordata; class Actinopteri; order Cypriniformes; family Botiidae; genus Botia; species Botia almorhae. The sequence goes on from JAZGTJ010000919.1 coordinate 70,313, forward strand.
GTGTATTTCTGATTCAACATTGTGAATTTAAGGAAAAACATATAAACGAATCTGTGCCATAAACAGAAATGCCTCAGAATTCACCTCTTCACCGCAGAACACCAACTGAAGTGAAGGAAGCTACTTTGACAGGCAGGAAAGCATCAGGTTGTGTCAAAAAAGTTAAACAACTGTTTCACACACAGGAGTCAATAAAGATGACAAAGCAGGTCCCTCTACGGCAGTTCCTAAAGCATGTGGGGATCAAAACTCTTTTCTCAAAGCTGGAGTAAGGAAAGAGTGTCTCTATTGATTTTTGAAAAGAAAGCTTTGTGATTTGGGAGCGCTGTGAACTGAGGACACTGTTATTCTTTGCTTGTACAAGTGGGAGATTAGAGACAGAGCAGCTGTGCCAATGGCCTTGCACAATACCTGGCACAATAAACAAGCCCACTGTCACTATGACAAATAATTCATCCATGATAGTCAGAGGGGAAAATAAAGGAATGTCGGATCATCTGAATTAATAAGAAAAGTCAATTCAAATTAATATGGGATTTTTGCCCACTCCTCCTTGAAGAACTCAGCCAGCTGAGAGACGATTTGAGATCTGGATTGAGATTTGGACTTTGACTAGGCCAATCAACAGTGTGAACCTTCTTTCTTTTAAGCCATTCCTTTGTGGATTTGCTTGAATGCTTAGTGTCGTTGTCTTGTTGCATCACCCATTTTCGGCCCAGCTTCAGCTCTCTGACTGATGGCAGAAGATTCTCTTCAAGAATTTGTTGATAGGTCTGATAATTCAAGTTAAGGTCTGAGAACTTAAGAATAATATGGAATCGCCCTGGCAGAAAAGCAGCCCCAGACCTTCACATTTCCATCACCAGGCTTTACTGTTTGCAGGAGGTTCTTTTCATGGAATTCAATTCAAATTTAGTGTTGCTTTTCTCCAAACATGGCTTATTTGGATTATGACCAAATAAATCTAGTTTGAACTCATCTATCCAAAGAATAGACTTCCAGAAGGCCTCTGGTTTGTCCAAATGCTCTTTGGCAAAGTTGAAAGGGATAGCTTTGTTCTTTTTTGAGAGCAGAGGCTTCTTTCTAGCAACCCTCCCATAAATGTCTTGTCTGTTAAATTTTTGTCTGATTGTAGATGCATGTACATTTACCCCAGATGCTGCCAGAGAGGTCTGCAACGCTCTAGAGGTGATGTGTGGGTTGGCCTTTACTTCATTTACTATTTTTCTGGTGCATCTTAATGATAGTTTTGATGGGCGTCAACTTCTAGGCAGAGTTGTGGTCATGTTAAATGCCCTCTATTTGTCTTACAGTGGATGGATGGAGTTGGAATCTCTTGGAGATGGTCTTATAGCCTTCCCCAGACTGATGGGCTGTCACCACCTTCTTCCTGATGGCCTTGGATATCTCTCTTCCTCTTGGCATTATTTGACTCCTTGGCACTACAGTGGTTTGGTTGGTTTCCTTCCTCTTTTAATCAGTGTTACCCAACCACTTTCCTAAGGATGTCTAATTGTATTGATCTGCTTAACTGATTAATTAAGCACCCAAATGTGTTTCACCTTGGTTACCCAACTTGACCTTACCAATGCAGCTGGGGCTTCACTTACTTTTGCACATACAATAATTTAATCTTTCATGTAGTTTTTTGGCTATTTAAAAAATTCCCTTTAAAAACATGCAAATGATCAACATACATCTGACATTTAATTTATAAAAAGCAGGTGATGATAAAATAAGAAAATCATGGTAAAACAACAGAAAACTCTGAACAGCTCTTCACAAGCTTTCAAGCAGCACTG